>JAVDOI010000036.1:532838-552838 GCA_032191485.1 Leptoclinus maculatus | reverse complement strand
AATCAACACGTCGATGCATCATTAAAGTCTTCGTGACACCATCAGACGTTTCTTTTAAATTGCATTTCATTCATGTTGAGTTCAGGGACATTAATATAAAAGAGTTCTAAAGCTCATTACAGAACCGGCTCAGTGCAGTCAATCAATCAATCAATCAATCAACACCGGGACATCATCGTCCGATTGTCGCTGCAAATGATTTTGATCCTGAAAAGGTTCAGAACACATCGTGGACTCCCTGGTCCTCTTATTGCTCTCAGACTGGATCTGGATTCAGACCTGGTTCCATCAGGACTCATGAGACCTGATCCATCAGACCACATTCAGAAGTGGTCTGGGCCACATCAAGGTCTTCTGTGTAAGAGGACACCAGGTGTGAACCGACCCTCTCAGAACTGATCACATTGATCGGATCAATAACTAATAAACAGGTGTGTCAATAATAATATTCAAAATAAGTGAAATAGTGAATCCAGATTCTAAAATTTAATTTAATTTGATCTCAAATTAATTAATTCTGTTAATTACAAATCAGCAGGCTGTTTGTTTGAGATAAATTATTCCATAAACGGTCTCATTATTAAGAAATAATTATTTTATTAAAGTGTGTCAGTGAATTAATTCATGTCTTTTAGTTTCCTGCTCATCTCATTTGTTAAATCCTTGTGTGTCTCATAAATAAATAGTGTAATCATTACAATTCAAACACACTGTTTTATAGCTCACATTATATTTAAAGTTTTAGTCTAGAACCCTGATGCTGCTTCAACCACAGAGACAGGAAGTCCAGTTACTAGTGTTACTATTGTTATTGTTACTGTTCCTGTTATTACTTTGTTACTGTTGTTCTTGTTACTGTTATTACTGTTCCTGTTATTACTTTGTTACTGTTGTTCTTGTTACTGTTATTACTGTTCCTGTTATTACTTTGTTACTGTTGTTCTTGTTACTGTTATTACTTTGTTACTGTTGTTCTTGTTACTGTTATTACTTTGTTACTGTTGTTCTTGTTACTGTTATTACTGTTCCTGTTATTACTTTGTTACTGTAGTTATTGTTACTGTTGTTATTGTTACTGTTATTACTTTGTTACTGTAGTTATTGTTACTGTTGTTATTGTTACTGTTATTACTTTGTTACTGTAGTTATTGTTACTGTTGTTATTGTTACTGTTATTACTTTGTTACTGTAGTTATTGTTACTGTTGTTATTGTTACTGTTATTACTTTGTTACTGTAGTTATTGTTACTGTTGTTATTGTTACTGTTATTACTTTGTTACTGTTGTTATTGTTACTGTTATTACTTTGTTACTGTAGTTATTGTTACTGTTGTTATTGTTACTGTTATTACTTTGTTACTGTAGTTATTGTTACTGTTGTTATTGTTACTGTTATTACTTTGTTACTGTTGTTATTGTTACTGCTGTTATTGTTAGTGTTGTTTCAGGGCCTTGTTCCTCGTACGTGGTTCAACTAAGTCGATCAAATGTCCTATTAGCAGCTTAAATTAACGAGATGATTGAAGTCAGGATATCTCGGTTCCTCAAAGGCTGATCAGCTCAAACAGTCTCGTTAAGTTGAACCAGACCTCAGTCATCAGGATAAGTGGGCGTGCCCGTTTTACGTCAGAAGGGGGAAGCGTCGATCACCGAAACCATGATTTTCTAACAGTACAATAGTGAATAAAGTCAAAGAAAGAGCGTCTTTGTTCTCCGCTGGCGAGCAGGAGATGATCATGAACGCTTATGAGGAAGTCAAGACCATAATCATGACTAATCTAACACCGCCACCGCTGAGAGGGCTCGACAAGAAGCACGGCAACATATCAGACAAGTTAAATACGTAAGTGTTGGGAAATGTATCGGCTCATTTGAAGTGCCTCATCACCCCAATCAATCAGATGATATGTCTTTAAATGTGCGTCAGTAGGCTTAATGGAATGCATCATCAATGAGATCTTATAGAGGAAATAATCATCTCAACTCTTTCACAATAAGTAGATAAAACAAGCCCAACGAGTATCTAACTGATAGGAATCAATAGATACTTATGAGGATATATGTACTGTATGCGCTCATGTATCATACTATACATGTGTATATACATGTATGTGTAGATCACATATAGAACTAGGAGTTTGAATATGTGTGTGTGAATCTGTGTATGGATCAGTATGTTTATTATTCATAATCAGACATTCAATCAACTGAAGCAGTGAAGAGAACTTGTGTGTGATTCTCTCTCTTCTCATCATGAGTACAGTAATGATATGCTATGGTGTACTAATACCACTGTCATATCATGATGAGAGCTTTAACCCCCATGTAGTTTAACCATCAAGAGGACATGGGAGCAAGTCAAACCTAAGCACACCAACATGATTCAGAATGGTGAGTCCATACAATATGTGCCACGGTGATGTATTGAACACATCCAGAAGCTTCTTAAGCACCAAATAAACTTCACCAACAGCACGGCATGCAGCGGCATCGCCCACACTGTACAATAATGTACCACTCGCTCACAGCTCACGGCTCTGATCCAGTCTGTGAGACGCTCAATGCTCGGCTGTGTGTTCACCATGTCTGACTCCAGAAGGTCTTGTTCATCAATGATTCCTTGTATCAGAATCGATAGCGCTCGTACAGGAAGTCATCGTGATGTGATAACGGATCTTGGCGATCTCGGTCCGTGTACGTTTTAGTCTGTTTTACCGTTAAAATACGGACATTTACGTGTTTTGGTTTCATGGAATGAACGTAAAACAGACGATCAAAACGTCCACGGACCGATCTGGAAGAACTCTCTCCTATAAAACACTAATCTAACTAATATCGCTCCTTCATCACTGGGATGATGAAGGAGATGACATGTTCCCGGGGGAGTGGTGAACTTCTCCAGTACCTTCAGTGAGCTGCTCTGGAGCAGGTTCACGCTTATGGATGTGTTGCCATGGTGATTGAGCTAAACCTGCTTCGTGGAACCGAAAAGCCTGAATTATGTGATCTCATCCTGAAACTATCCGGCTAACTCAGTTAGTGACGTACGAGGAACAGGGCCCTGGTGTTACTGGTGTTACTGGTGTTATTGTTAGTGGTGTTACTGGTGTTACTGGTGTTATTGTTAGTGGTGTTACTGGTGTTATTGTTAGTGTTGTTACTGGTGTTACTGGTGTTATTGTTACTGGTGTTATTGTTAGTGGTGTTACTGGTGTTATTGTTAGTGGTGTTACTGGTGTTATTGTTAGTGTTGTTACTGGTGTTACTGGTGTTATTGTTAGTGTTGTTACTGGTGTTATTGTTAGTGTTGTTACTGGTGTTACTGGTGTTATTGTTAGTGGTGTTACTGGTGTTATTGTTAGTGGTGTTACTGGTGTTATTGTTAGTGGTGTTACTGGTGTTACTGGTGTTATTGTTAGTGGTGTTACTGGTGTTATTGTTAGTGGTGTTACTGGTGTTATTGTTAGTGGTGTTACTGGTGTTATTGGTGTTATTGTTAGTGTTGTTACTGGTGTTACTGGTGTTATTGTTAGTGGTGTTACTGGTGTTACTGGTGTTATTGGTGTTATTGTTAGTGTTGTTACTGGTGTTACTGGTGTTATTGTTAGTGGTGTTACTGGTGTTAGTGGTGTTATTGTTAGTGGTGTTACTGGTGTTATTGTTAGTGGTGTTACTGGTGTTACTGGTGTTATTGTTAGTGGTGTTACTGGTGTTATTGTTAGTGTTGTTACTGGTGTTACTGGTGTTATTGTTAGTGTTGTTACTGGTGTTATTGTTAGTGGTGTTACTGGTGTTATTGTTAGTGGTGTTACTGGTGTTAGTGGTGTTATTGTTAGTGGTGTTACTGGTGTTATTGTTAGTGGTGTTACTGGTGTTACTGGTGTTATTGTTAGTGGTGTTACTGGTGTTATTGTTAGTGTTGTTACTGGTGTTATTGTTAGTGTTGTTACTGGTGTTACTGGTGTTATTGTTAGTGTTGTTACTGGTGTTACTGGTGTTATTGTTAGTGTTGTTACTGGTGTTACTGGTGTTATTGTTAGTGTTGTTACTGGTGTTACTGGTGTTATTGTTAGTGTTGTTACTGGTGTTATTGTTAGTGTTGTTACTGGTGTTACTGGTGTTATTGTTAGTGTTGTTACTGGTGTTACTGGTGTTATTGTTAGTGTTGTTACTGGTGTTATTGGTGATAGTGGTTCATCGCAGGGTTCAGGGAAGGAGGAAGTCATAGATGTAAGTGAGCGATCTGTTCTCATGTTGTTGTTAAACTTAGTGCAGAGACGTTGAGTCCAAACTAAGAATACCTGAAGAGTCTCACCTGCTGGTTTCTGTCTGGACTCACCTGAGGGATCAAACAGGTCACCTGATCACTTAAACTTCATCAAAAGGTCTGCTGGTTTGAGCTGGTGATTATCTGTCCTCAACAGTTTCTTCATCACCATCAAAGGCTGATATAAAACTCTGGTTTTGTCCTGATTGTCTGAGCGGATAACAGATTTAAGACGTCGTAGAAAAAATATTAAAAAACCTGCAGTTCAGTTTTAAACGTTTCACATGTGTTTTTTACCCAGAAACCCTTTGGGGGTTGAGCAGTAACACCTGGGACGCCACCCTGAGTTCAAACTGCAGCCTCCAACAGGACAGTGACATCATCATCCTCCATGTGACGTCATGGTGGGCGGGGTTTGAGGTGAAGTAAGAGAGAAGCAGGTTCTCCTGGTCCTCCTGGAGAAGGTGTTGGTCCCAGGAAGCCAGCCCGGGATTGGTCAGTGTATCTGTCTGTTTGCGTCCTGATTGGTCGGTGAGTCAGACCAGAGTTCCAGGAGACGGCTGGTCTTCCTGTGTCTGAGGAAGGAAGGAGTCGTGGTAGAGAGAGCTGTCCATAGACCTGAGAGAGAGAGAGTCAGCTGGTCAGGTACAGGTGTTCTCACAGCTGGATCGGTATCTGTGCAGGTGAGCCGACTCCTACCTGCCGTGCAGCGGGTGACCGTGGAACGTGGCTGAATGCGGCAGCGTCTTTTTGTGATGCTGCAGGTTGTGATGATGACTCGTCTCCGTCCGATAGGTCGACTGCTGGATCACACCGCGAGTCCTTCTTCTGCTTTGCAGAGCTCCTCCCCCTCCGGCCTGACCTTTCACCACCCCGTTCACCTTAGTGTTGACCCCTGCGTTGACCTTTCCATTGGCAGCGTTTTGGTGGGTGGAGCCTATCGTGTTCCTCAGGTACCAGTCCCTCAGACCTGTCGATCACACACACCTCAAAGATTAACAGGTAACCTCCACCTCTACTTTGTCTTAGTACCTCCATCATTGGTCCAAACCTGCAGCACGGTTTCATTTTCAAAAATGTATTTTCATCACATCACATTTTTTACAGCGATGATCTCAACAACCGTCCAAAATCGGAGAACAATCAATCGAGTCTAGTGTGTAATCCATTCTGTTGACTCCCACCAGGTGGCGTCACACTAAACAGAATCCTTCATGCAGCAGACATGAAGTCTGTTTTTGCTGCAGTGACCCAGTTTCATCTACACATCATTAAAGATTCATGAGATCTTTTCTTCATAGATTCTGATTTTAAAATGTAAGATTAAATCTGTTCATTGACAGAGCATCAGGTGAGGTGAGGGGTGCTGCACTGAGGTCTGGGACCTGAGGGGGGCCAATCAGCTCCACTTAGGCCCCATGTTTGTTGTTAGTGAACAATCAAAAGAGATATAAAACTGAAGTAAAGTCTCCACCAGGTACTGCTGGGTCTGAAGAGAATGTATCTGCATAACATGATGTTTTACATATTAACTACTGTCAATCTGATGATCCATCAGTGGTTCAATACCGCTCACTATTCCACCAGCCTTGGTGTTTTATGGCGAACTCTGCATTAATGGCAGACTCGTATGTTTTTCAGCTGACTGCTGTTTTATGGCGGACTTGTGTGTTTACCGCAGGCTGTTTTATGGCAGATTTGCGTGTTTACGGCAGACTTGAGTGTTTACGGCGGGCTGTTTTATGGCAGACTTGAGTGTTCACCGCGGGCTGTTTTATGGCAGACTTGAGTGTTCACCGCGGGCTGTTTTATGGCAGACTTGAGTGTTCACCGCGGGCTGTTTTATGAAGGACTTGCATGTTTATTGCAGGCTGTTTTATGGCAGACTTGAGTGTTTACGGCGGGCTGTTTTATGGCAGACTTGAGTGTTTACCGCGGGCTGTTTTATGGCAGACTTGAGTGTTTACCGCGGGCTGTTTTATGGCAGACTTGAGTGTTCACCGCGGGCTGTTTTATGGCAGACTTGAGTGTTCACCGCGGGCTGTTTTATGGCAGACTTGAGTGTTCACCGCGGGCTGTTTTATGGCAGACTTGAGTGTTTACGGCGGGCTGTTTTATGGCAGACTTGAGTGTTTACCGCGGGCTGTTTTATGGCAGACTTGAGTGTTTACGGCGGGCTGTTTTATGGCAGACTTGAGTGTTTACCGCGGGCTGTTTTATGAAGGACTTGAGTGTTTACCGCGGGCTGTTTTATGGCAGACTTGAGTGTTTACGGCGGGCTGTTTTATGGCAGACTTGAGTGTTTACCGCGGGCTGTTTTATGGCAGACTTGAGTGTTTACGGCGGGCTGTTTTATGGCAGACTTGAGTGTTTACCGCGGGCTGTTTTATGAAGGACTTGCATGTTTATTGCAGGCTGTTTTATGGCAGACTTGTTACTCTCAGGTGTTTCTCAGCTCTGTGATGGAACAGGATTGGTTGGCGCTTACCTTCCAGGGCGAGGGCCTTGTGGAGGCTCCTGGTGGCCTCTTCCAGCTGTGCGTCCTGGGCGGGGGGCAGCTGTGGTGGTCGGGGGGGCAACAGGTGAGGGTGGGGGTCTGGCTGAATCCCAGACAGAGGAGAATTATGGGTATCAGCCTGGCCCTGCTGCACTGGGAGGAAGGGACCACAGGATTTTGTGCGGGTCACTTTGATTCGACGCTGGTCGCCCAAGTGACTGCAGTAGGTGGGCGGGGCTCCCAGGGGCTGCTGGGAGGAGTAGCCGTTGAAGAGCAGCTGGTGGTTTGATGTGATTGGATGCCTGCTTTTGGGCTGGGACTGCTGTTGCTGTAGCTGCTGCTGTTTCCCCCACACGTAGTCTAGCAGGACCTCGCTGTACCCCCCTCCTCTTCCTCGCCCCCCCCCTCCCCCCTCGGTGAGTCCATTAATCATCCTTACCCTCGTCTGTCCATCCGTCAGTGTCTCTGAGCTCCTGAACGCTCCGGCGGTGTTTGTTCCTCTTACCAACAATCCCCCCATCTCCTCTAGGGGGGTGATGTGATCCAGGAGGCCGTCGGAGCTGTTACTATGACGAGCTGCGTTAAACCTGACCCCGCCCTCTCCTGCTGGTCCTGTATCAGAAGGGCCGGAGGAGGAGGAAGAGTCCTGGGAGCGAGGGGGAGGAGGAGGAGGATGGGAGGGAGGCAGGGGGAGGGGCTTGAGGGTCTGAAGAGTCTCTGGATGGTCAGTCCTGAAAGAGAAGATGGACAGGTGAGAAGACTGGTCACATGGTACCATCATTCTTCAATACTAATGTATGGGTTTATGACTCATAATTGAGTTATTAATTATCATTACATATTTTTATATTAATTCATTATTATTTATTAAAACTGCTACATGAATTATAATCTGCTTTTGTAGCTTGTGTTAGGAAGTTAAACAGATAATAGTCAGTGTGCTATGCACAAGGCTGCAGGCTTAAACAAAACTTCTTATTCTCCATCTTCCATACAAAAGTTTGCCACGTAACTCCTCCCACAGCGTTGCCAGCACATGCGTCAAAATGCATCAAAACGTGCAACCTGATCAGGAATGGTGTGCTATGCCTTTTCTTAGAGATTCGCCCAGCCGGTTTCACGAAAAATCACAAAAAACTGCGAGAAATTTCAACATACACACATGGGGTTTCAGCGTGAAGAGAGCTAAAAAAACACTGAACTTTGGGCCCATATTGACTATCCATACTTTATCGTAGAAAAATTATTCAAAGTTTAAAACGTAGACAAAACGCTGGACTTTATTGAGCCAAATGGACATTTTGATAGCTAGCACAGTTTTCATGAAGTCACAGATTAAGTTTCAGGAACATTTTGGGTCCGTTTCAGATTTTATAATGGGTGTGTATTGCACGGAATGTTCAGCGCTAGAGTGATGACATCACGGTCAGAGTGGAGCAGAGCATGAAAAGTATTCTGTGATTTTTACAAACAAATTGCTTCCAGTCCACAATTTCTAGTCAAAATGATAGGAGATGTTGTGCTGTCACACGCATGTGTCTGTGGAATCCATCAGACTTACACATTTGGCTCAAAGAGCCGCAGAGCGACATGAACTCCAACCAACTGCTCCATTAGACTCCATGTTAAATATCACCACTCATTTCTCAACGAAAGCAGACGGTACCAGTTTTGTATATTGCTCTGGAGCTCACATTATTAACACCACAAACATAAAAACAACATCAGCGCGTTCGGCAGAGTCTTATCTCTCTCATGGTACCCATGTGCAGGGATGAGACTGACAAATGCTGAAAAGGGAGGAACGTTATCGACACAACATTTCTAGGGGGGGGGGGGTGCTGGTGGCATGAATTTTCATTTCAGCTCCAGTTGAACAGCTGGCTAGTTAGCTTCTTTTTTAAATCAATATTATTATTATTAACAACCTTTATTAGACAAAATCCATTTAGAACGAGGTCTCATTTTCAAAAGTTTTAGTCAAATAAAAACAAAGATAGCAGAGTAGCGAGAACCATCGCCTGCAAATAAAGTGATTAGTCTTCATTGAACCCTGTTACTGTACGTCTTCATATTAACTTCTACTGTTACTGTACGTCTTCATATTAACTTCTACTGTTACTGTACGTCTTCATATTAACTTCTACTGTTACTGTATGTCTTCATATTAACTTCTACTGTTACTGTACGTCTTCATATTAACTTCTACTGTTACTGTACGTCTTCATATTAACTTCTACTGTTACTGTACGTCTTCATATTAACTTCTACTGTTACTGTACGTCTTCATATTAACTTCTACTGTTACTGTACGTCTTCATATTAACTTCTACTGTTACTGTATGTCTTCATATTAACTTCTACTGTTACTGTACGTCTTCATATTAACTTCTACTGTTACTGTACGTCTTCATATTAACTTCTACTGTTACTGTACGTCTTCATATTAACTTCTACTGTTACTGTACGTCTTCATATTAACTTCTACTGTTACTGTACGTCTTCATATTAACTTCTACTGTTACTGTACGTCTTCATATTAACTTCTACTGTTACTGTACGTCTTCATATTAACTTCTACTGTTACTGTACGTCTTCATATTAACTTCTACTGTTACTGTACATCTTCATATTAACTTCTACTGTTACTGTACGTCTTCATATTAACTTCTACTGTTACTGTACGTCTTCATATTAACTTCTACTGTTACTGTACGTCTTCATATTAACTTCTACTGTTACTGTACGTCTTCATATTAACTTCTACTGTTACTGTATGTCTTCATATTAACTTCTACTGTTACTGTATGTCTTCATATTAACTTCTACTGTTACTGTACGTCTTCATATTAACTTCTACTGTTACTGTACGTCTTCATATTAACTTCTACTGTTACTGTACATCTTCATATTAACTTCTACTGTTACTGTACATCTTCATATTAACTTCTACTGTTACTGTATGTCTTCATATTAACTTCTTCTGTTACTGTACGTCTTCATATTAACTTCTACTGTTACTGTATGTCTTCATATTAACTTCTACTGTTACTGTATGTCTTCATATTAACTTCTACTGTTACTGTACGTCTTCATATTAACTTCTACTGTTACTGTACGTCTTCATATTAACTTCTACTGTTACTGTATGTCTTCATATTAACTTCTACTGTTACTGTATGTCTTCATGTTAACTTCTACTGTTACTGTACGTCTTCATATTAACTTCTACTGTTACTGTACGTCTTCATATTAACTTCTACTGTTACTGTACGTCTTCATATTAACTTCTACTGTTACTGTACGTCTTCATATTAACTTCTACTGTTACTGTACGTCTTCATGTTAACTTCTACTGTTACTGTACGTCTTCATATTAACTTCTACTGTTACTGTACGTCTTCATATTAACTTCTACTGTTACTGTACGTCTTCATATTAACTTCTACTGTTACTGTACGTCTTCATATTAACTTCTACTGTTACTGTACGTCTTCATATTAACTTCTACTGTTACTGTACGTCTTCATATTAACTTCTACTGTTACTGTATGTCTTCATATTAACTTCTACTGTTACTGTATGTCTTCATGTTAACTTCTACTGTTACTGTACGTCTTCATATTAACTTCTACTGTTACTGTACGTCTTCATATTAACTTCTACTGTTACTGTACGTCTTCATATTAACTTCTACTGTTACTGTACGTCTTCATATTAACTTCTACTGTTACTGTACGTCTTCATGTTAACTTCTACTGTTACTGTACGTCTTCATATTAACTTCTACTGTTACTGTACGTCTTCATATTAACTTCTACTGTTACTGTACGTCTTCATATTAACTTCTACTGTTACTGTATGTCTTCATATTAACTTCTACTGTTACTGTACGTCTTCATATTAACTTCTACTGTTACTGTACGTCTTCATATTAACTTCTACTGTTACTGTACGTCTTCATATTAACTTCTACTGTTACTGTACGTCTTCATATTAACTTCTACTGTTACTGTACGTCTTCATATTAACTTCTACTGTTACTGTATGTCTTCATATTAACTTCTACTGTTACTGTACGTCTTCATATTAACTTCTACTGTTACTGTACGTCTTCATATTAACTTCTACTGTTACTGTACGTCTTCATATTAACTTCTACTGTTACTGTACGTCTTCATATTAACTTCTACTGTTACTGTACGTCTTCATATTAACTTCTACTGTTACTGTACGTCTTCATATTAACTTCTACTGTTACTGTACGTCTTCATATTAACTTCTACTGTTACTGTACGTCTTCATATTAACTTCTACTGTTACTGTACATCTTCATATTAACTTCTACTGTTACTGTACGTCTTCATATTAACTTCTACTGTTACTGTACGTCTTCATATTAACTTCTACTGTTACTGTACGTCTTCATATTAACTTCTACTGTTACTGTACGTCTTCATATTAACTTCTACTGTTACTGTATGTCTTCATATTAACTTCTACTGTTACTGTATGTCTTCATATTAACTTCTACTGTTACTGTACGTCTTCATATTAACTTCTACTGTTACTGTACGTCTTCATATTAACTTCTACTGTTACTGTACATCTTCATATTAACTTCTACTGTTACTGTACATCTTCATATTAACTTCTACTGTTACTGTATGTCTTCATATTAACTTCTTCTGTTACTGTACGTCTTCATATTAACTTCTACTGTTACTGTATGTCTTCATATTAACTTCTACTGTTACTGTACGTCTTCATATTAACTTCTACTGTTACTGTACGTCTTCATATTAACTTCTACTGTTACTGTATGTCTTCATATTAACTTCTACTGTTACTGTACGTCTTCATATTAACTTCTACTGTTACTGTACGTCTTCATATTAACTTCTACTGTTACTGTATGTCTTCATATTAACTTCTACTGTTACTGTATGTCTTCATGTTAACTTCTACTGTTACTGTACGTCTTCATATTAACTTCTACTGTTACTGTACGTCTTCATATTAACTTCTACTGTTACTGTACGTCTTCATATTAACTTCTACTGTTACTGTACGTCTTCATATTAACTTCTACTGTTACTGTACGTCTTCATGTTAACTTCTACTGTTACTGTACGTCTTCATATTAACTTCTACTGTTACTGTACGTCTTCATATTAACTTCTACTGTTACTGTACGTCTTCATATTAACTTCTACTGTTACTGTACGTCTTCATATTAACTTCTACTGTTACTGTATGTCTTCATATTAACTTCTACTGTTACTGTACGTCTTCATATTAACTTCTACTGTTACTGTACGTCTTCATATTAACTTCTACTGTTACTGTACGTCTTCATATTAACTTCTACTGTTACTGTACGTCTTCATATTAACTTCTACTGTTACTGTACGTCTTCATATTAACTTCTACTGTTACTGTACGTCTTCATATTAACTTCTACTGTTACTGTACGTCTTCATATTAACTTCTACTGTTACTGTACGTCTTCATATTAACTTCTACTGTTACTGTACGTCTTCATATTAACTTCTACTGTTACTGTACGTCTTCATATTAACTTCTACTGTTACTGTATGTCTTCATATTAACTTCTACTGTTACTGTACGTCTTCATATTAACTTCTACTGTTACTGTACGTCTTCATATTAACTTCTACTGTTACTGTATGTCTTCATATTAACTTCTACTGTTACTGTATGTCTTCATGTTAACTTCTACTGTTACTGTACGTCTTCATGTTAACTTCTACTGTTACTGTACGTCTTCATATTAACTTCTACTGTTACTGTACGTCTTCATATTAACTTCTACTGTTACTGTACGTCTTCATATTAACTTCTACTGTTACTGTACGTCTTCATGTTAACTTCTACTGTTACTGTACGTCTTCATATTAACTTCTACTGTTACTGTACGTCTTCATATTAACTTCTACTGTTACTGTACGTCTTCATATTAACTTCTACTGTTACTGTACATCTTCATATTAACTTCTACTGTTACTGTACGTCTTCATATTAACTTCTACTGTTACTGTACGTCTTCATATTAACTTCTACTGTTACTGTATGTCTTCATATTAACTTCTACTGTTACTGTACGTCTTCATATTAACTTCTACTGTTACTGTACGTCTTCATATTAACTTCTACTGTTACTGTACGTCTTCATATTAACTTCTACTGTTACTGTACGTCTTCATATTAACTTCTACTGTTACTGTACATCTTCATATTAACTTCTACTGTTACTGTACGTCTTCATATTAACTTCTACTGTTACTGTACGTCTTCATATTAACTTCTACTGTTACTGTATGTCTTCATATTAACTTCTACTGTTACTGTACGTCTTCATATTAACTTCTACTGTTACTGTACGTCTTCATATTAACTTCTACTGTTACTGTACGTCTTCATATTAACTTCTACTGTTACTGTACGTCTTCATATTAACTTCTACTGTTACTGTATGTCTTCATGTTAACTTCTACTGTTACTGTACGTCTTCATATTAACTTCCACTGTTACTGTACAGCTGTTAGAATAGTGGCCTATCTTCTATTTGCAATTAATATGTATTCAATCCAGTTCTATTATTTAAATTAAAATGATAATCTACTCTGTGGTCATCACAGTGAACAGTGTGTACAGTGTGATGAGAGGTCACGTGAGCCCTTGTTGCTGTACTTTATCTCCTTGGAGCAGAGGCTGCATTCAGCAGACCTGCCTCATCAATGTATTTAAAACACTGACAGCAGGAAGCTGTACTCGCGTCTGTTTAGACCTCCACCTTTATCCAGGCCCAGCTCTACTCACAGCTCAGCCCTGAAGCTCAGTATCTGGACCTCATCATCTCATCAGTATCTGGGCCTCATCGTCTCATCAGTATCTGGACCTCATCATCTCATCAGTATCTGGACCTCATCATCTCATCAGTATCTGGACCTCATCATCTCATCAGTATCTGGACCTCATCATCTCATCAGTATCTGGACCTCATCATCTCATCAGTATCTGGACCTCATCATCTCATCAGTATCTGGACCTCATCATCTCATCAGTATCTGGACCTCATCATCTCATCAGTATCTGGACCTCATCATCTCATCAGTATCTGGACCTCATCATCTCATCAGTATCTGGACCTCATCATCTCATCAGTATCTGGGCCTCATCATCTCATCAGTATCTGGACCTCATCATCTCATCAGTATCTGGACCTCATCATCTCATCAGTATCTGGGCCTCATCACCTCATCAGTATCTGGGCCTCATCACCTCATCAGTATCTGGGCCTCATCATCTCATCAGTATCTGGGCCTCATGATCTCATCAGTATCTGGGCCTCATCATCTCATCAGTATCTGGACCTCATCATCTCATCAGTATCTGGACCTCATCATCTCATCAGTATCTGGGCCTCATCACCTCATCAGTATCTGGACCTCATCACCTCATCAGTATCTGGGTGAACTGAACCGGAACACGGGGGGGGGGGCTTCATGTTTCATCACGTTACGTTTTTTCCTCCAAATTCGCGATAATGATGAACGTTAACAGTCGACAGAGTTCCGCATGCAGTGGACGTTAACTTAACCAGCAAGTCTGAACGGTAACGGAACATAACGTAACTTAAACTGTAACCGAGGGAAATGAAGACGCTGTAGACATCTGAACGCTGATTGGACAAGACTCGACACGTCACATCAAAGATGTTTTATTGTGAAGATCACGACATCACCTTTTCTCCTCGTCTCACTCCAATCGGAGAAACGCTGGCTGGCCAGTTCGACGTACTCTGCTTTGTATCGTTATGTTAGCAAGCACATACATTAAGACAAGGATACGAGTAGAAGCGCTCCGGATAGTTACCGAGTCACAGTGTGTTCACATGTACGCGATCGTCAGAGCCCACGGAGGTACCTTACCCCCCCCCCTTCAAAAAAAAATCCTCGAATTTACACTGATCTCAGAAATGGTCTCTGGAGTGCTAAAATAGCCGGAAATCCGCCGAACGGCGGAAAAGTCTCATGCCTGCATGTGTTGTTGATTGGACTCATGGTTTTGTATTAACGGCAAAATCCACTTAAGTTCTAGTCTGCCCCTTCACCCTGGTGCACCAATCACTATGGTATCCAGTGTGTGTGTCACTGTTTCTATGTTCATGTCTCTATTGAACCTGAATGATGTGTGTGTGTGTGTGTGTGTGTGTGTGTGTGTGTGTGTGTGTGTGTGTGTGTGTGTGTGTACCTGATGTGCAGTGAGTTCCTGCTGGTTTTGTTCTGGAAAAAAACTTCAACTGGAGAACCAGCAGAGACCAGCCGGGGGCGGGACTGAGACACACCGTCATCTGAGGGGAAAACAGACAGACTGTTAACTGAGGGACAGACAGACTTTGCACTATTCATGTGTTATACATATGTAATAAAGGACGTGTTACCGTTTTCTAGTCCTGTAGAGTCTGATGTGGAGCTGCTCTCTGACCTCACTGTGTCATCTGGAAACACACATACACACATACACACACACACACACACGCACACACACACACACACGCACTCACACACGCACACGCACGCGCACGCGCACGCGCACGCGCACACGCACACGCACACGCACACGCACACACGCACGCACGCACGCACGCACGCACGCACGCACGCACGCACGCACGCACGCACGCACGCACGCACGCACGCACGCACGCACACACACACACACACACACACACACACACACACACACACGCGCACACACACACACACACAGAGTCAGATTCAAAATAAAGATAGAAACACGTTTCCTCATCTTCCTGAAACAATGGATTATCATCATATGTGTGTGTGTGTGTGTGTGTCTGTGTGTTACCTGTGTGACAGCCTCTGTGTACGGTCCTCTTGCCGTGGTGTGTGTGTGTGTTGTGTTCAGGGTCGCTGTGTTTCCTCAGAGCTCCACTGAATAAAGTTTTCTTCGCCTTTGAACGCTGAGAGTCTTCCTCCTGAAGACACACACACACACACACAGGTTTGTTTATGTCTATGATCTCGATCATGTGATGAATGTAATCAGTGTAATAAAGTAAAGGCGGTCAGGTGTTACAGGTGTAATGTATATATATATATATATATATGTAATATTATATTATATATATATTTCATGAGTTGTCCCTCTTTGTCCCCTCACAGTGAAAATGTTTAAAACATGTTTATAACAAGCATACAAACACCACAGTAATCTGATTACTAATAGTTACTGTATTCAGCATCATCGTGCAGCTCATTAATCAATTAATTAATAACGATGTTTCAGCTTTAAAATCTTTGGACTGAATGAATTCACACGGATCAGAACCCACGAGGTCACATGACTCACCTCTGACCGACACTTCCTGTTTCCTTGGCGGGACGTCCCACGTCTCCTTCGGACACACGGGGGTTTCTCCCCCGCCACCAGGGGGAAGTCTCTGGGCACTGTCCCCGTCAGCTCCTGACCAATCACAACACACCTAATGTGACATCATACCCACAACCAGTTCAAACAGACCAGGACGGTCCAGGACCACGTCAGACCGTGACCCGGAACGGCTCTGATTGGATAATCCCTTTTGGAGGGAGGGGTCAGTTTATGACATCACTCACCGCCTCCTGCAGACAGATGCGTCTCAGCTCAGCCAATCGTGTGCTCAGTAGCGTCTGCAGGCCCCGCCTCCTCTCCTGCAGCTCTGCCATTCGCTCCTTGTGCTTCCTGTCTGGACATGTGAGAGGGTCTGCTCACACACACACACACACACACACACACACACTGTCACACTTGTCCTCCTCATTAACACTCATCATGTTGCTGCTGTTTTGTTCTCACCAGGTGCTGAGATGAGCTGACCGTTGACCTCCATGGCTGGTGTTTCCCATGTGACTCCGCCTCCTCCTGTTCACCACTCCACACACACTCACTCACCTGCAGAACACATTCAATTCAACCTTTATTGTCCCGGACAGACAACAACACAGATGTTTCCAGATGTTACTGAACTGATCAATCAATGTCACCTTGTAAATGTGTTCATAGGAGCTCCAGTAGTTCACTCCTGTGGCCATCAACAGCCTGATCACCAACCACAAGACTTCACTGGTTAGCAGTTAGCTGCTAGTGGTTAGTGGTTAGCTGCTAGTGGTTAGCGGTTAGCTGCTAGCTGCTAGTGGTTAGTGGTTAGTGGTTAGCTGCTAGCTGCTAGCTGCTAGTGGTTAGTGGTTAGCTGCAGTTCCCAGGTTGGCCTGTAGAAGGAGAGAAACGGTCTTCAGAACCTCTGACCTGAAAAGACAACAGAAGAAGAAGAGAAGGAGGAGGTGTGAGGATCAATCAGAAGTCAGGAAAATAAACATCAAGTTCAGAATCAACCCGAATCTCCAGGAACCTGTTTCTGTCCAATTTAAGACACATAATGAATATACATTGTAACAAACAGACAGACGGACGGAAAGAGAGACAGAGAGAGAGAGAGACAGACAGAGACAGAGAGAGAGAGACAGACAGAGACAGAGAGAGAGAGAGAGAGAGACAGACAGAGACAGAGAGAGAGAGAGAGACAGAGAGAGAGAGAGACAGACAGAGACAGAGAGAGAGAGAGAGACAGAGAGAGAGAGAGACAGACAGAGACAGAGAGAGAGAGAGACAGACAGACAGAGACAGAGAGAGAGAGAGAGACAGAGAGAGAGAGAGACAGACAGAGACAGAGAGAGAGAGAGAGACAGACAGAGACAGAGAGAGAGAGAGAGACAGAGAGAGAGAGAGACAGACAGAGACAGAGAGAGAGAGAGAGACAGACAGAGACAGAGAGAGAGAGAGTTGACTAACGTAAAGAGGAGGTTCTACCACATTGACCAACGCAAAGAGGAGGTTCCACTAGTTGACCAACATAAAGAGGAGGTTCCACTACATTGACCAACGCAAAGAGGAGGTTCCACTAGTTGACCAACATAAAGAGGAGGTTCCACTACATTGACCAACGCAAAGAGGAGGTTCCACTAGTTGACCAACATAAAGAGGAGGTTCCACTACATTGACCAACGCAAAGAGGAGGTTCCACTAGTTGACCAACATAAAGAGGAGGTTCCACTACATTGACCAACGCAAAGAGGAGGTTCCACTAGTTGACCAACGTAAAGAGGAGGTTCCACTACATTGACCAGCGTAAAGATGATGTTCCACTAGTTGACCAGCATGAAGAGAAAGTTTAACTACATTGACCAACGTAAAGAGGAGGTTCCACTACATTGACCTAAGTAAAGAGAAGGTTCCACTACGTTGACCACAGTAAAGAGGAGGTTCTACCACATTGACCAGTGTAAAGAGGAGGTTCCACTACAGTGGCGATCGTAAAGAGTAGGTTCCACTACATTGGCCATCGTAAAGAGGAGGTTCCACTACATTGGCCATCGTAAAGAGGAGGTTCCACTACATTGACCAACGCAAAGAGGAGGTTCCACTAGTTGACCAACGTAAAGAGGAGGTTCCACTACATTGACCAGCGTAAAGAGGAGGTTCCACTAGTTGACCAACGTAAAGAGGAGGTTCCACTACATTGACCAGCGTAAAGATGATGTTCCACTAGTTGACCAGCATGAAGAGAAAGTTTAACTACATTGACCAACGTAAAGAGGAGGTTCCACTACATTGACCTAAGTAAAGAGAAGGTTCCACTACGTTGACCACAGTAAAGAGGAGGTTCTACCACATTGACCAGTGTAAAGAGGAGGTTCCACTACAGTGGCGATCGTAAAGAGTAGGTTCCACTACATTGGCCATCGTAAAGAGTAGGTTCCACTACATTGGCCATCGTAAAGAGGAGGTTCCACTACATTGGCCATCGTAAAGAGGAGGTTCCACTACATTGGCCATCGTAAAGAGGAGGTTCCACTACATTGGCCATCGTAAAGAGGAGGTTCCACTACATTGGCCAGTGTAAAGAGGAGGTTCCACCAAGTTGACCAAAGTAAAGAGGAGGTTCCACTACATTGACCAACGTAAAGAGGAGGTTCCACTACATTGGCCAGTGTAAAGAGGAGGTTCCACCAAGTTGACCAAAGTAAAGAGGAGGTTCCACTACATTGGCCATCGTAAAGAGGAGGTTCCACTACATTGGCCATCGTAAAGAGGAGGTTCCACTACATTGGCCATCGTAAAGAGGAGGTTCCACTACATTGGCCAGTGTAAAGAGGAGGTTCCACCAAGTTGACCAAAGTAAAGAGGAGGTTCCACTACATTGGCCATCGTAAAGAGGAGGTTCCACTACATTGGCCATCGTAAAGAGGAGGTTCCACTACATTGGCCAGTGTAAAGAGGAGGTTCCACCAAGTTGACCAAAGTAAAGAGGAGGTTCCACTACATTGACCAACGTAAAGAGGAGGTTCCACTACATTGGCCAGTGTAAAGAGGAGGTTCCACCAAGTTGACCAAAGTAAAGAGGAGGTTCCACCACATTGGCCATCGTAAAGAGGAGGTTCCACTACATTGGCCAGTGTAAAGAGGAGGTTCCACCAAGTTGACCAAAGTAAAGAGGAGGTTCCACTACATTGGCCATCGTAAAGAGGAGGTTCCACTACATTGGCCATCGTAAAGAGGAGGTTCCACTACATTGGCCAGTGTAAAGAGGAGGTTCCACCAAGTTGACCAAAGTAAAGAGGAGGTTCCACTACATTGACCAACGTAAAGAGGAGGTTCCACCACATTGACCAACGTAAAGAGGAGGTTCCACTACACTGAAAGACGTAAAGAGGTTCCACCACATTGACCAAGGTAAAGAGGAGGTTCCACAGTGTTATGATACAGGATACATCCATACTGATGGAGGGCCGATGTGTTGTTGTTTTTTTAAAGCTCATTAACTATTTTCACTTTGTTTTCATATTTTACTTCCTGTTTATTAGCTTCTACGTCATTGTAAATATATAAATACATATATATATGGATATATTGTGTGTATATATATATATATATTTATTGTCTGTGTGACACCAATCAAACTGATGCATGGAAACGTCCTCATAGAGATACAAACACACACACGCAGGTAACACATGAAAAATTGGTGTGTACGTGTGAGTCTGTGTGTGTGTGTGTGAAGAATGAATGTAGGTCAGGCAGCAGATTCTCCGCATGGCAACAATGTAGAAAATCCCAACTCTGAATACTCACATCTGATTGGCTGAGAGC
>JAVDOI010000036.1:460338-525338 GCA_032191485.1 Leptoclinus maculatus | reverse complement strand
CACCTGTTCTGGACATGTGAACGGAGACAAACCGGACGTGATCGTTAGTTATTCAGAGCATCGTCTATAAGAAGAGGACGTAGTCGTCAGAACATCTCTCGTTGGTTTGTGGACGTTTTGAAGCCTCGAGTTTTGGGTCTTGTCCGTCGCCATCTTGTTTTTTTTACAACCAGTAAACAGAAGTGACCATATCTGGACTGAGGAGGAGTGACGTAGAGACGCCGTATACAGGGGCGGACTGGGGGAAACAAGTGTCCCGGGAGTTACTGTGTCAGACCGGCCCACTCAATGCATCGCACGTATCGACCAGTCAGTGGCCTACTTGGAAAAATACCCATACACGTAACATTATGATGATTACAAAGAAATTACATCATATATGTTTTTTTTATAACATTTGGATCCACCAATTTGCCTGGATGGACACATGGAATAAAATGATACTGGCTATTGTAACACTCCAAGGTAGGTATAGTTTGCTAGATGAATATGCTGAACTCAGGCTAGTATCAGATGGTTACACCAGTGACGTGCGGTGAGGTTGGTGGCTGGTGAGGCATCGACTCTTTCAGAGTCAGATTTATAAACATATGAACCTAATATAGAGCAGCTTAAATCAACATTCAATCGGCAGCTTGCACTTTGACTACTGGTTGTTTTTCATATTTCATATCAGCATTCTTTACACACACATAAGGTACATATTTGATTGCACCAGGTGTGTGCGCCGCGATCTGCGACATGCCCCCCCCACCGACCTGTGTTTCAGAAGCGGAGCGCTCGCGGGCGCCACCCGCGAAAATCGCGAGATCTCGTGATAATCTGTAACAACCAGGGATTCATAAAGAGAACAACAAACACATAAAGGTTACTTTACCTGTCCGAAGGTGAACTGCTGTTGATTTGGTCATATTTCACTGTTCTTTGAGAATTGTTAAAGCTTAGATATTTAAACTTCAATGTTTGCGGTCAAAGCAAAATATAAGAAGAAGAAGAGAAGTGTAGAAGAAGAGAAGTGTAGAAGAAGAGAAGTGTAGAAGAAGAGAAGTGTAGAAGAAGAGAAGTGTAGAAGAAGAGAAGTGTAGAAGAAGAGAAGTGTAGAAGAAGAGAAGTGTAGAAGAAGAGAAGTGTAGAAGAAGAGTAACGGAACTACAAGCATGAACCCGACCCGTGGGCTCTCGCGCCCCCTTCATTGAGGCAGAGGTACTGTTTGCCTCCCCTCTGCTTCTTCACTGAGGTTTAATGTCAGATCAGCAAGACTAAACATGTTCTACACATACGTGACATACATGACCTATTCTATGGAAAGAAAGGACATGTAATACAAGTGTCTACGAATATTACAGTGTGACAAACAATGAGAAAGCAAAAGACACGTAGAAATGACCAGAACAGAACATACGATGGGGTGTGAACATCAGTGGTATCTGTAGTGTTGCATGCTGGGTACCGGTGCCATGCTGCCGGCTCGCGCTCAGAAACGTCTTCGTCTGCGAGCGAGTGACGCAAGTGTTGAGTAGGTTAGAGTGATTGACATTTAATAACACCTAAAACAAAGTTAGACTGACGGAAGAGATTAGATGAGTAAAGAAGATGGAAACCATGAGTGTGAATACAGATCGTGAGGAGTAGTATAAGTCTCAGTCAGTGATTATTGACTTTAGGTATTAGAGTAAATTTAACGTATTCTGTGAAGCATAGAATATAGTCGTGTCCGGCGACGTCAGAGGGAGGGCCGGTTGGTGAAGGACGTGGGCCGGTATTGGACCAGTCCAACTCCGTCGGCCTACCGGGGTATCTCCTATGGCCAGTCCGCCCCTGGTCGTATACGTCTCTGGTAGAGACCTGTCAATCACTGTGTAGCCCCGCCCCTAAAGCATCCCCTGCTTTATGGTCTGTTTGACTCTAAATGGACCATAATGTACTAAATGAACATCATGCTGTATTGAAGAAGACTTGAAACTAGAGATTGAGACCATAAACTCATGTTTACAATGTTTACTGAGGTAATAAATCAAGAGAGAAGTAGAGTCATTTTCTCATAGACTTCTATAGAACCAGAGGAGTCGCCCCCTGGTGGACACTAGAGAGAATGCAGCTTTAACACATGTAATGGGAAAAACGCAGCAGTCCTGCAAAGTAGACAATCAATTTATGAGTCCGGTGTCTGGTTTTGTTTCTAACTGATCACACGCTCCCAGAGTTGAACGAAAGGTGAAGAGACACCGTCTCCTTTGTCTGTGTGATGAGTTTGGGACAGACCATAAAACCATAAACTAGTTCCGAGTTGAACGTACCTGGCATAAGTCCAGATAAGAATGACAGCTAGGATGTAAACAAAATCTACTCTGTCTATGATTTATCTGTAGGCGTGAACCTGTGTTTGCTTAAATGAGGTGATGTTTCTGTTGGCGGTCCATACTGTACTCCTGTCTGTCTCTACTGTAGTATCACCTGTTTGTGTTCATCATCACAAACAGGAAGTGAGTCTCACCTTGCTGATCTTGATGGCGCATGGCGCTCAGGGGAAACCAGGCAGACATGTTTTAAACGCTGACACCTCGGAGAACGCCCCGCGGCCGCAGATATTGATCCCTGCAACACGGAACTTATAGGCCGTCCCGGGCTGCAGCTCCAGCTTCCTCATCTGACTGTAGTCCGGCATCACACCCGAGTCATCCTGCAGGTACACTCATCATCAATGATCCAATCCATATCAAAAACATGGGCAAGAACCTGGACCAGGAGGATCTGATCAAAAACATGATTAAGGACCTGGACCAGGAGGATAAATATCTAATTAATAACATGAGCAAGAACCTGGACCAAGAGGATCCATATCTGATCAATAACATGAGCAAGAACCTGGACCAAGAGGATCCATATCTGATCAATAACATGAGCAAGAACCTGGACCAAGAGGATCCATATCTGATCAATAACATGAGCAAGAACCTGGACCAAGAGGATCCATATCTGATCAATAACATGAGCAAGAACCTGGACCAGGAGGACCTTTAGAATTTGAAGTTCTTACGTCGGCCATGTTGTCATCGTCAGGGACGTAGTAATGTGAGACCACCATGTTGGTAACCTGGAGGATGCTGACATCATACCACCGACTGTCCTTCACTGATGATGTCACCTGGACCATCTTCAACAAACACACACACACACACACACACACACACACACACTCTGACTAACGTGCTGTTTGCATGTTGTTACCATGTAGTTCTGTTTGTTTGTTTTGCTCCTCTGTCTTTCTTTTTTGTTTGTTCTGTTTGTCTCTGCCCTATGTAAAGCGTCTTTGGGTATTTAGAAAAGCGCTATATAAAATTAAAGTATTATTATTATTATTAATATGTTGTTACTGTGTTATTGGCGTGTTGTTACCATGTTGTTAGCGTGTTGTTAGCATGTAGTTAACGTGTCGTTACCATGTTATTGGCGTGTGGTTAGCGTGTAGTAACCGTGTTGTTGGTGTGTTGTTACCATGTTGATAATGTGTTGTTGGCGTGTTGTTATCATGTTTTGTTATTGGCTTGTTGGCGTGTTGTTACCATGTTGTTGGTGTGTTGTTACCATGTTGATGTGTTGATATTGTGTTGTTCCTGTATTGTTGGCATGTTGTTATCATGTTGGTGTGTTGTTACCATGTTGATAATGTGTTGTTGACATGTTGGCGTGTTGTTGGCCTGTTGGCATGTTATGTTGTTACCTTGTTGTTGGCGTGTTGTTACCATGTTGATGTGTTGATATTGTGTTGTTCCTGTATTGTTGGCATGTTGTTATCATGTTGGTGTGTTGTTACCATGTTGATAATGTGTTGTTGACATGTTGGCGTGTTGTTGGCATGTTATGTTGTTACCATGTTGTTGGCGTGTTGTTACCATGTTGATGTGTTGATATTGTGTTGTTCCTGTATTGTTGGCATGTTGTTATCATGTTGGTGTGTTGTTACCATGTTGATAATGTGTTGTTGACATGTTGGCGTGTTGTTGGCCTGTTGGCATGTTATGTTGTTACCATGTTGTTGGCGTGTTGTTACCATGTTGATGTGTTGATATTGTGTTGTTCCTGTATTGTTGGCATGTTGTTATCATGTTGGTGTGTTGTTACCATGTTGATAATGTGTTGTTGACATGTTGGCGTGTTGTTGGTCTGTTGGCATGTTATGTTGTTACCATGTTGTTGGCGTGTTGTTACCATGTTGATGTGTTGATATTGTGTTGTTCCTGTATTGTTGGCATGTTGTTATCATGTTGGTGTGTTGTTACCATGTTGATAATGTGTTGTTGACATGTTGGCGTGTTGTTGGCATGTTATGTTGTTACCATGTTGTTGGTGTGTCGTTGGCGTGTTGTTACCATGTTGTTGGTGTGTTGATATTGTGTTGTTGACATGTTATTTGTGCCTCCGTTGTGGCGTCTCTCACCCCTGCGGTTGCTGCGATGCCATTGGTCGCCTCGGTGGTGGCAGCTTGAATCTTAGCCACGTCTGCTAAAGTCGGAAGAGGGGCGGGGCTAAATGTACTGGCCAATCGGGCCACGGCGCTCGTCACTGCCGATGATGTAATCTCGTGTCCGTTACTCTCTGTTGCCGGGTCATTCAAGCTGTCTGCTGGTGCAAGGCTTTCTGGGAAACAAGAGGAAGGTTAAAAAACTTTATTGAACACTGCAGGACGACAAAAGTGTAAAGGACCTGTGAGACAGGCGAGTCTGTGGCTTAAGATAGAAACTTATTTCAAACAACACCGAATATCAAGAAGTTGGGTCTTTATAGAATACATAAAGAATAAATATTTTAAATGATCAAATACAACGATTATATAAAAAGTGTTGACTGAGGTAGGTGTTTATGTGTATGATACACACACAAGTGAGTTTGCTTAACACAGACCAAGTTCTGTTACTGATCCCAACTGACCCAGTTGTCCTTTAACTCTCTTTTCTCACCTTTGTGATTTTGGGCTCTACAAAATAAACTGAATAGTTGAGGACCACCGGGCGGTTAGAGGGTTTCAGTGTGCTGGTCTACCTGTGGGCACACTGCTGTGCTGTGGTTCTGGTTCTGCTGGTTCTGGTTGGTTGTGGACGTCCTGTAGCTGCTGTTGTACCAGAGCTGCCAGCTCCTGATGGGTCAGAACGATGGGGATCGTCTGATCCATCGCCCCCCCTCCTGCAGACAGACGGGTATGATGATCAGGGCCAGTGTCAGAGACCAGACCCAGGGTCAGAGACCAGACCCAGAGACCAGACCCAGTGTCAGAGACCAGACCCAGTGTCAGAGACCAGACCAAGTGTCAGAGACCCGACCCAGAGACCAGACCCAGAGACCAGACCCAGTGTCAGAGACCAGACCCAGGGTCAGAGACCAGACCCAGAGACCAGACCCAGGGTCAGAGACCAGACCCAGAGACCAGACCCAGTGTCAGAGACCAGACCCAGTGTCAGAGACCAGACCAAGTGTCAGAGAAACCGACCCAGAGACCAGACCCAGAGACCAGACCCAGTGTCAGAGACCAGACCCAGGGTCAGAGACCAGACCCAGAGACCAGACCCAGGGTCAGAGACCAGACCCAGAGACCAGACCCAGTGTCAGAGACCAGACCCAGGGTCAGAGACCAGACCCAGAGACCAGACCCAGGGTCAGAGACCCGACCCAGGGTCAGAGACCAGACCCAGAGACCAGATCCAGTGTTAATAGTATTACAATAGTAATAGTAGTACTAGTATTACAGTAGTACTAGTTAGTGGTGTAACGGATCACGGATCGATCCGTGATCGATTCGGATCACTTGTGAACCGCGGATACATTTTTTTTCACAGTGTAATCCTCATAGTGTGTAATAAAGTTTTACTGCTGCTGTTCCTTTACAAGTAACAAGTCCCCGAATATCAATGCAGAGTGTCAGTGAACAGATATAAAGCAGTAGTGTGTTCAGTGAACGGAGCAGGTTAGAAGCATTTAACGGTGAAAGTCACGGCGAGCGGAGGAACTTGAGAAGCCCCCGGGTCATTTAAGTCACAAGTTTGGGATCATTTTGTCTTCCCTGTAACGTATAATGACGGATAAGGGTGGTGGACAAAACCGTTACGGTATGCAGGCGTTGTTTAAAGAGAAAGATACGATAACGGCAATACATCGGCATGTCCACACATATGAAGAGACACCATCCCGTCTGTCAGCGACGGGGACACTCCGGTGTGGAAAACAAAGGATTTCAAAATCTGGTTAAAATGCTTGAGCCACGCTACGAAATCCACTCACGCACCCACTTCAGTATGAAGCTTGTTCCTCTATGAAGAGGAAAAGACTGTGACCGCTTTCACCACGGAGGAGCTGTAGACACGCCCCCTCTGTGAGAGTCACACTGACAGGTGCTGTAGACACGCCCCCTCTGTGAGAGTCACACAGACAGGTGCTGTAGACACGCCCCCTCTGTGAGAGTCACACAGACAGGTGCTGTAGACACGCCCCCTCTGTGAGAGTCACACAGACAGGTGCTGTAGACACGCCCCCTCTGTGAGAGTCACACAGACAGGAGCTGCAGACACGCCCCCTCTGTGAGAGTCACACAGACAGGTGCTGTAGACACGCCCCCTCTGTGAGAGTCACACAGACAGGTGCTGTAGACACGCCCCCTCTGTGAGAGTCACACAGACAGGTGCTGTAGACACGCCCCCTCTGTGAGAGTCACACAGACAGGAGCTGCAGACACGCCCCCTCTGTGAGAGTCACACAGACAGGTGCTGTAGACACGCCCCCTCTGTGAGAGTCACACAGACAGGTGCTGTAGACACGCCCCCTCTGTGAGAGTCACACTGACAGGTGCTGTAGACACGCCCCCTCTGTGAGAGTCACACAGACAGGAGCTGCAGACACGCCCCCTCTGTGAGAGTCACACAGACAGGTGCTGTAGACACGCCCCCTCTGTGAGAGTCACACAGACAGGTGCTGTAGACACGCCCCCTCTGTGAGAGTCACACTGACAGGTGCTGTAGACACGCCCCCTCTGTGAGAGTCACACAGACAGGTGCTGTAGACACGCCCCCTCTGTGAGAGTAACACTGACAGGTGCTGTAGACACGCCCCCTCTGTGAGAGTAACACTGACAGGTGCTGTAGACACGCCCCCTCTGTGAGAGTCACAGACAGGTGCTGTAGACACGCCCCCTCTGTGAGAGTCACACAGACAGGTGCTGTAGACACGCCCCCTCTGTGAGTCAGAGCAGACTGCTCCCTATATATACGAGGGAGCAGTGGGCTGCCGAGAAGCGCCAGAGGAGCAGTTAGGTGTTTAGTGTCTTGCTCAGGGACACTTAGGCACAGCACACATAGTAACCGAGGATCGAACTGCCAACCATGCGGTTACCGGACAACCCTCAGAGCCACGATCGCCCCTAGTAGTACTAGTATTACAGTAGTACTACAGTAGTATTAGAGTAGGACTAGTATTACAGTAGTATTACAGTAGTACCAGTATTACAGTAGTATTACAGTAGTACTAGTATTACAGTAGTACTAGTAGTATTACAGTAGTACCAGTATTACAGTAGTACCGTAGTATTACAGTAGTACTAGTTTTACAGTAGTACCAGTAGTACAGTAGTATTACAGTAGTACTAGTATTACAGTAGTACCAGTAGTACTAGTATTACAGTAGTACTAGTAGTATTACAGTAGTACCAGTAGTACAGTAGTACCAGTAGTACAGTAGTACTAGTATTACAGTAGTACTAGTAGTATTACAGTAGTACTAGTAGTATTACAGTAGTACCAGTAGTACTAGTAGTAGAGTAGTATTACAGTAGTACCAGTAGTACAGTAGTATTACAGCAGTACTAGTATTACAGTAGTACTAGTAGTATTACAGTAGTACTAGTCGTACCAATGTGTCTCGCTGTCTGTATAGTCGCCTGCTGAACTGCCTTCTCCGTTGCCGTGGTAACAGCCAGCTGATCCGAGGTCACCATCAGGCTCGTTGCCCCGGAGACCGCCTCACCTCCGTCCCCTTCTGATGACATCAGCTCCCGAGGAAGACCGTCCATCTGAGAGAGAGGACGAGCAGGGATCACTCTACTACCCTCTCATTGGTCGCCTCTGTGTGTGTGTGTGTGTTTCATTCACACGTGAAAATAGTTTTAGAAACAGAATACCAGTAGTTTGTCCTGTCAGACGCTGCTCCCCATGTGATGTATTACTATCAGTGTGTGTGTGTGCATCAGTGTGTGTGTGTATGTATCAGTGTGTGTGTACCTGTGTGTGTGTACCTGTGTGTGTGTGTACCAATGTGTGTGTGTGTACCTATGTTTGTGTGTGTACGTGTACCTGTGTTTGTGTGTGTACCTGTGTGTGTGTACCTGTGTGTGTGCGTGTGTGTGTGTGTACCTGTGTTTGTGTACCTGTGTTTGTGTACCCGTGTGTGTACCTGTGTTTGTGTACCTGTGTACCTGTGTATTAGTGACATAACATGTCACTAATAACACGATGTCACTGATAACACGTCACTAATAACACGTCACTGATAACACGTCACTGATAACACGTCACTGATAACACGTCACTGATAACACGTCACTGATAACACGATGTCACTAATAACACGTCACTGATAACATGTCACTAATAACACGTCACTAACATGTCACTGATAACACGATGTCACTAATAACACGTCACTAATAACACGTCACTGATAACACGTCACTGATAACACGATGTCACTGATAACACGATGTCACTAATAACACGTCACTGATAACACGTCACTAATAACACGTCACTGATAACACGTCACTGATAACACGTCACTGATAACACGTCACTGATAACACGTCACTGATAACATGTCACTGATAACACGTCACTGATAACACGATGTCACTAATAACACGTCACTGATAACATGTCACTAATAACACGTCACTAACATGTCACTGATAACACGATGTCACTAATAACACGTCACTAATAACACGTCACTGATAACACGTCACTGATAACACGATGTCACTGATAACACGATGTCACTAATAACACGTCACTGATAACACGTCACTAATAACACGTCACTGATAACACGTCACTGATAACACGATGTCACTAATAACACGTCACTGATAACACGATGTCACTAATAACACGTCACTGATAACATGTCACTAATAACACGTCACTAACATGTCACTGATAACACGATGTCACTAATAACACGTCACTAATAACACGTCACTGATAACACGTCACTGATAACACGATGTCACTGATAACACGATGTCACTAATAACACGTCACTGATAACACGTCACTAATAACACGTCACTAATAACACGTCACTGATAACACGTCACTAATAACACGTCACTGATAACACGTCACTGATAACACGATGTCACTAATAACACGTCACTGATAACACGTCACTAATAACACGTCACTGATAACACGTCACTGATAACACGATGTCACTAATAACACGTCACTAATAACACGTCACTGATAACACGTCACTAATAACACGTCACTGATAACACGTCACTGATAACACGATGTCACTAATAACACGTCACTGATAACACGATGTCACTAATAACACGTCACTGATAACACGATGTCACTGATAACATGACGTCACTAATAACACGATGTCACTAATAACACGTCACTGATAACACGTCACTGATAACATGACGTCACTAATAACACGATGTCACTGATAACAAGATATCACTAATAACTAGGGGTGTAACGATACGCGTATTCGTATTGAACCGTTCGGTACGAGGCTCACGGTTCGGTACGCATGACGAACCCAACAATACGTTCATACTCGTGCATTTGGAAATGCAGAAGCTTAAATTGTGTGAAATATTATGTTTTCGGTGGAGCCACTGTTCTCAAACTGGCAACACACATGACGTAACGGACAGCGTGCTCTCTGACACGCCCACCACCAAAGAAACACTTCCTACTCCAGTCGGCACTTTGCGCTGTGAGACACGCTACACGAAGCTAACGTTAGCTCGGTGCAACATGGCTAATAGACCAGGAATAAAAGATCCTCCAACGGCCTACAGGTCTGGTGTTTGGAGCCACTTTGGTTTCTCTGTGAACTATGAGGGCGATGGTGAGAGAGTGGTGGATACAAAACAACGCGATCAACAAGCGATCACCAGGCGGTTGGTACACTTACAGCCGCGGACACGAGACCCGACTCTGTCGTGTGAAACGCTTTATGAACTGCTGAATGTTACTGAGCCCGTTACACGCCAGCAGCTGCGTGCCGGTGCTGTTGAAGCGGACGCTCATGGCGCTCTGAGGGACATGCTGCCTCCGTAACGAGCAATGAGAAGAGAAGGAGAGAGAACGTATTAAGAGCCGGTGAGACGTGTCTGCAACAATGAACTAACATTAAGAACACGATGGAAGCTACGGTTGAACGTAACAGTCCAAATAGAAATGCATACATTAAATAATGTAACAGTATAACACTGCCCTCCCTCCTCCCACTGGTTGGTCCTCGTACTGTCTTTGTCTGTCATGGAAAATATGATGGAGAAGATGTAAGTAACAATACTACATTAACGTTACACAGTTTTAGTTTTTTATGCTTATGTGTTGCTAAGAAGACACCCCAGAAGATGGGTCACTCAGGTATAGTTCCATCATTGTTCAAAGTCAAAGAATAGCTTCATGATGTTAGTTTTAATGAATAAATATATTTTAAAATCAAGTACGTTTCTCTGGCATTTATAGTTTTCTACTGTATTGAAAACGTACCGAAACGTACCGAACCGTGACACCACTGTACCGTACCGAACCGAACCGTGACTTTTGTGAACCGTTACACCCCTACTAATAACACGTCACCGATAACATGTCACTGATAACATGATGTCACTGATAACATGTCACTGATAACACGTCACTGATAACACGATGTCACTGATAACACGATGTCACTGATAACATGTCACTGATAACACGATGTCACTGATAACACGATGTGACTGATAACACGATGTCACTGATAACACGATGTCACTGATAACACGATGTGACTGATAACATGTCACTGATAACACGATGTCACTGATAACACGTCACTGATAACACGATGTCACTGATAACACGATGTGACTGATAACACGATGTCACTGATAACACGATGTCACTGATAACACGATGTGACTGATAACATGTCACTGATAACATGTCACTGATAACACGTCACTGATAACACGATGTCACTGATAACACGATGTGACTGATAACACGATGTCACTGATAACACGATGTCACTGATAACACGATGTGACTGATAACATGTCACTGATAACATGTCACTGATAACACGTCACTGATAACACGATGTCACTGATAACACGATGTGACTGATAACATGATGTCACTGATAACACGTCACTGATAACATGGTGTCACTAATAACACGATGTCACTGATAACATGTCACTGATAACATGGTGTCACTAATAACACGATGTCACTGATAACATGTCACTGATAACACGATGTCACTGATAACATGTCACTAATAACACGATGTCACTGATAACATGTCACTGATAACACGTTACTGATAACACGACGTCACTGATAACACGATGTCACTGATAACATGATGTCACTGATAACACGTCACTGATAACACGTCACTAATAACACGATGTCACTGATAACACGATGTCACTGATAACACGATGTCACTGATAACATGTCACTGATAACACGATGTCACTGATAACACGATGTCACTGATAACATGTCACTGATAACATGATGTCACTGATAACACGATGTCACTGATAACACGATGTCACTGATAACACGTCACTAATAACACGATGTCACTGATAACATGATGTCACTGATAACATGATGTCACTGATAACACGATGTCACTGATAACACGATGTCACTGATAACACGTCACTAATAACACGATGTCACTGATAACATGTCACTGATAACACGATGTCACTGATAACATGATGTCACTGATAACACGATGTCACTGATAACACGATGTCACTGATAACACGATGTCACTGATAACACGATGTCACTGATAACATGTCACTGATAACATGATGTCACTGATAACACGATGTCACTAATAACACGATGTCACTGATAACACGTCACTAATAACACGATGTCACTGATAACATGATGTCACTGATAACATGATGTCACTGATAACACGATGTCACTGATAACACGATGTCACTGATAACACGTCACTAATAACACGATGTCACTGATAACATGTCACTGATAACACGATGTCACTGATAACATGATGTCACTGATAACACGATGTCACTGATAACACGATGTCACTGATAACACGATGTCACTGATAACATGTCACTGATAACACGATGTCACTGATAACATGATGTCACTGATAACACGATGTCACTGATAACACGATGTCACTGATAACATGTCACTGATAACACGATGTCACTGATAACACGATGTCACTGATAACATGTCACTGATAACATGATGTCACTGATAACACGATGTCACTGATAACACGTCACTAATAACACGATGTCACTGATAACACGATGTCACTGATAACACGATGTCACTGATAACATGTCACTGATAACACGATGTCACTGATAACACGATGTCACTGATAACATGTCACTGATAACATGATGTCACTGATAACACGATGTCACTGATAACACGTCACTAATAACACGATGTCACTGATAACATGTCACTGATAACACGATGTCACTGATAACACGATGTCACTGATAACATGTCACTGATAACATGATGTCACTGATAACACGATGTCACTGATAACACGTCACTAATAACACGATGTCACTGATAACATGTCACTGATAACACGATGTCACTGATAACACGATGTCACTGATAACACGATGTCACTGATAACATGTCACTGATAACACGATGTCACTGATAACACGATGTCACTGATAACACGTCACTAATAACACGATGTCACTGATAACATGTCACTGATAACACGATGTCACTGATAACATGATGTCACTGATAACATGTCACTGATAACATGTCACTGATAACATGATGTCACTGATAACATGATGTCACTGATAACACGATGTCACTGATAACACGATGTCACTGATAACACGATGTCACTGATAACACGATGTCACTGATAACACGATGTCACTGATAACATGATGTCACTGATAACACGATGTCACTGATAACATGATGTCACTGATAACACGTCACTGATAACATGATGTCACTGATAACATGTCACTGATAACACAACGTCACTGATAACATGGTGTCACTAATAACACGATGTCACTGATAACACGATGTCACTGATAACATGTCACTAATAACACGATGTCACTGATAACACGATGTCACTGATAACATGATGTCACTGATAACATGATGTCACTGATAACACGATGTCACTGATAACACGTCACTGATAACATGATGTCACTGATAACATGTCACTGATAACACGTCACTGATAACATGATGTCACTGATAACACGTCACTGATAACATGATGTCACTGATAACATGTCACTGATAACACAACGTCACTGATAACATGATGTCACTGATAACACGGTGTCACTGATAACACGATGTCACTGATAACACGATGTCACTGGTAACATGATGTCACTGATAACACGATGTCACTGATAACACGTCACTGATAACATGATGTCACTGATAACATGATGTCACTGATAACACGGTGTCACTGATAACACGATGTCACTGATAACATGATGTCACTGATAACATGATGTCACTGATAACACGATGTCACTGATAACACGTCACTGATAACATGATGTCACTGATAACACGTCACTGATAACATGATGTCACTGATAACACGATGTCACTGATAACACGTCACTGATAACATGATGTCACTGATAACACGTCACTGATAACATGATGTCACTGATAACATGTCACTGATAACACAACGTCACTGATAACATGATGTCACTGATAACACGGTGTCACTGATAACACGATGTCACTGATAACACGATGTCACTGATAACATGATGTCACTGATAACACGATGTCACTGATAACACGTCACTGATAACATGATGTCACTGATAACACGTCACTGATAACATGGTGTCACTAATAACACGATGTCACTGATAACACGGTGTCACTGATAACACGATGTCACTGATAACACGATGTCACTGATAACATGTCACTGATAACATGATGTCACTGATAACACGTCACTGATAACACGTTACTGATAACACGATGTCACTGATAACACGATGTCACTGATAACACGATGTCACTGATAACACGATGTCACTGATAACATGTCACTGATAACATGATGTCACTGATAACACGTCACTGATAACACGTTACTGATAACACGATGTCACTGATAACACGGTGTCACTAATAACACGATGTCACTGATAACACGATGTCACTGATAACATGTCACTGATAACACGATGTCACTGATAACATGTCACTGATAACATGTCACTGATAACATGTCACTGATAACATGTCACTGATAACACGTTACTGATAACATGATGTCACTGATAACATGACACTCCAGGTTTGATGATGTCATACCTTCATCTGACCCTCAGCAGCTGAAGGACTCTTTGTGTTTATTGATTTGTATAAACTTAGTGAATGAATAGTTAATTTACACACAACGGCCTCCTTACAGTTCATCATACAAACATATTGATCAAAGTGTGAAACAGGTCAGTGGTGTTTAGCAGGAAGATAATCCAGCTCGTCACTCTCCTCCGGTCCTCGGTCACAACTCCTCCCTCCGTCTGAAGTCACACAGGAAATAAGAAATGAGACACGAGTGAGATGAACAGTCAATAAAATGAGAATAAATATGTAATGAGATTAAACACATTTGATATGAATATGATGATGAGTTAAATGAGATGAGGACATTAACTATGATAAAATAAAGTATTTAAAACATGAAATATCTCCGTGTTTTACGTACAGAGGTCATCAGACGACAGCAGCTCAGGAGTTTGAATCCTCCCTTCTTCGTACAGAGTTTTCTTCTGCAGGAAACGCTGCTTACTGGGATTCATGAGGACTGAAACACAGGAAGTGGATCAGTTAATAGATTCAGACATGAACCATGAGAAGAAACGTCTCCGAAACCAATCCAATAAACAACCTTCATTATAGAACGGGTCCTTAAACAACCTGCTGAAGTACCTGAGGACTCCGGAAACAAGGACTGCAGGGACCCCCCAGGAGAGAGGCATTCTGGGACACCGTAGAGCCCTGCTGTGGTCTGCCCTCCAGGGTCTGGTCCCGGGGGGGGCGCTGTGAGGGGAGGGAAGTTGTACTGGTCTTCAGTGGGGACAGAAGGCTGGCTCAACTGGGACTCTGTGGGCCCAATTGGACTGTGATACTGGTCTCTGGTGGATGGAGACAGAGACCTGGAGCTGGTCCCGTTGGATCTGAACTGGGAGCGAATGTCATACTGGGAGAAGCCTCGACTCTCATCGGTTTCACACGGACCGGTGAAAGAGGAGGAGTGCAGTGGGTGAGGAGGGGTGAGGGAGCAGAAAGAGGAGAGGGAGGACAACTGAGAGGACTGGGAGAGCTGGGAGGTGTACTCCAGTGGGCCCAGTTTGGACAGCTGGTTGCACAGAGCTCCCACACTGGAGTCCAGGGGGCGTGGGGGTTTGGGGAAGGACAGGGAGGGGGGTTGAAGATGAGGATGATGGAGGGGGGAGGAGGACCTGGTCTTACTCGAGACAACGTGGACATCCTGAAGTTTGTCAAACACCTGAGAGGAAAACATTGACATGAGGAACTGAAGAGGATCTGACCAGGTGGACTAGAATAGGACTGTGTTGGACTAGAGTTGGACTAGAGTTGAACTAGAGTTGAACTACATTACATTACATGACAGTCATTTAGCAGATGCTTTAATCCAAAGCGATTTACAATTCAGATTCTATCACATTTCTACACCGTAGGCTGCAATTTTGGGGTTAAGTGTCTTGCTCAAGAACACATCGACATGCGGCTAGTGGAGCCGGACCCGGGGATCAAACCACCGATCCTCTGATTCCACCTGCTATCCACTTAGCCACAGTCGCCCTAGTTCAACTAGAGTTCTACTGGTGTCGGACTAGTGTTGGGCTAGAGTTGAACTAGAGTTGGGCTAGAGTTGGACTAGAGTTGGACTAGAGTTGGACTAGAGTTGGACTAGAGTTGGACTGGAGTTGGACTGGTGTTGGACTGGTGTTGGACTAGAGTTGGACTAGAGTTGGACTAGAGTTGGACTCGAGTTGGACTGGTGTTGGACTAGAGTTGGACTGGTGTTGGACTGGTGTTGGACTGGTGTTGGACTAGAGTTGGGCTAGAGTTGGGCTAGAGTTGGGCTAGAGTTGGACTGGTGTTGGACTGGTGTTGGACTGGTGTTGGACTAGAGTTGGACTGGTGTTGGACTGGTGTTGGACTAGTGTTGGACTAGAGTTGGACTGGAGTTGGACTGGTGTTGGACTGGTGTTGGACTCGAGTTGGACTGGTGTTGGACTGGTGTTGGACTGGTGTTGGACTGGTGTTGGACTGGTGTTGGACTAGAGTTGGACTCGAGTTGGACTGGTGTTGGACTGGTGTTGGACTAGAGTTGGACTAGAGTTGGACTGGTGTTGGACTGGTGTTGGACTGGTGTTGGACTGGTGTTGGACTAGAGTTGGACTAGAGTTGGACTAGAGTTGGACTAGAGTTGGACTGGTGTTGGACTGGTGTTGGACTGGTGTTGGACTAGAGTTGGACTAGAGTTGGACTGGTGTTGGACTGGTGTTGGACTGGTGTTGGACTGGTGTTGGACTAGAGTTGGACTAGAGTTGGACTAGAGTTGGACTAGAGTTGGACTGGTGTTGGACTGGTGTTGGACTGGTGTTGGACTGGTGTTGGACTAGAGTTGGACTCGAGTTGGACTGGTGTTGGACTGGTGTTGGACTAGAGTTGGACTGGTGTTGGACTGGTGTTGGACTGGTGTTGGACTAGAGTTGGACTAGAGTTGGACTGGTGTTGGACTGGTGTTGGACTGGTGTTGGACTAGAGTTGGACTCGAGTTGGACTGGTGTTGGACTGGTGTTGGACTGGTGTTGGATTAGAGTTGGACTGGTGTTGGATTAGAGTTGGACTGGTGTGGGGCGACTGTGGCTAAGTGGAGAGCAGGGCCATCCTTCAATCAGAGGATCGGCGGTTCGATCCCCGGCTCCGCAAGTCGCATGTCGATGTGTCCTTGAGCAAGACACTTAACCCCAAAATTGCTGGTGTATGAATGTGATAGAATCTGAATTGGAAGTCTGCTAAATGACTGTAATGTAATGTACTGGTGTTGGACTAGAGTTGTACTGGTGTCGGACCACCTGCTTACAAAAACACCTTTAACAAGTCTTTCTGACCTCTGGCATTGCTGGTCTCTTCTTCCTCTTCTTGTCCAGACACCTGCAGGCCAGATCCACCACCTCCATGCAGCAAGCTGGTTCTGCAGCACCCCCTGAAGACACATCATGAGTACAGCAGTTGAGGTAACAAGCAGGAATATCAGCTGATACAAATACACACAGACTGACCTGAGATCAGCCGGTGGTCCAGCTGGTTCCTCCAGTCCTCAACCTCCTCCACCAGGTCCTTCTACACAACCAGAAACACATCACTGAGACATTCATCACAGTGTGTCTGTCTGTCTGTCTGTCTGTCTGTCTGTCTGTCTGTCTGTCTGTGTGTGTGTGTTCTCACCAGGTATGTCTCTCCTGACTTCCTGTCCGTCTCCAGAGCTCGACGTCCCGTCAGAACCTCCAACAAAACCTGAAACACACGAGATGTGTGATGTCATGAGATACGATGACATCACTGTGCTCATGACATCGTGGATTGATTTAGGATGGATCGATATCGAGACGATATTTCACAGTTACCCTCCCCTCACCAAGACTCAGACCACAACATCAGGATCAGGACTAGAGGGGATCAGGACTAGAGGGGATCAGGACTAGAGGGGATCAGGATTAGAGGGGATCAGGACTAGAGGGGATCAGGATTAGAGGGATCGGGATAGAGGAGATCAGGACTAGAGGGGATCAGGACTAGAGGGGATCAGGACTAGAGGGGATCAGGACTAGAGGGATCGGGATAGAGGAGATCAGGACTAGAGGGGATCAGGATTAGAGGGGATCAGGACTAGAGGGATCGGGATAGAGGAGATCAGGACTAGAGGGATCAGAACTAGAGGGGATCACGATTAGAGGGGATCAGGACTAGAGGGATCGGGATAGAGGAGATCAGGACTAGAGGGATCAGGACTAGAGGGATCGGGATAGAGGAGATCAGGACTAGAGGAGATCAGGACTAGAGGAGATCAGGACTAGAGGGATCGGGATAGAGGAGATCAGGACTAGAGAAGATCAGGACTAGAGGGGATCAGGACTAGAGGGGATCAGGACTAGAGGGGATCACGATTAGAGGGGATCAGGACTAGAGGGATCGGGATAGAGGAGATCAGGACTAGAGGGGATCAGGACTAGAGGGGATCAGGACTAGAGGGATCGGGATAGAGGAGATCAGGACTAGAGGGATCGGGATAGAGGAGATCAGGACTAGAGGGATCGGGATAGAGGAGATCAGGACTAGAGAAGATCAGGACTAGAGGGGATCAGGACTAGAGGGGATCAGGACTAGAGGGGATCACGATTAGAGGGGATCAGGACTAGAGGGATCGGGATAGAGGAGATCAGGACTAGAGGGGATCAGGACTAGAGGGGATCAGGACTAGAGGGATCGGGATAGAGGAGATCAGGACTAGAGGGATCGGGATAGAGGAGATCAGGACTAGAGGGATCAGAACTAGAGGGGATCACGATTAGAGGGGATCAGGACTAGAGGGATCGGGATAGAGGAGATCAGGACTAGAGAAGATCAGGACTAGAGGGGATCACGATTAGAGGAATCAGGATTAGAACTGAAAGTCTTTGATGATCCCAGCGGAGATCTTCTGTGAACTAACTACATTTCCCATGAGCCCCTGCGGTGTCTCACCACTCCGAAGCTGTAGACGTCCACAGCCGTCCCCAGCTGTCCGTCCCTCACGTATTCGACGGGCAGGTACGCCAGCGTTCCTCTGACCGTCTCCGTTTTACCCACTGACGCCGTCTGAGCCGCCGAGCGTCCCAACGAGCCGCGACACGCAAACCGAGCCAGACCGAAGTCGGCCAGCTTGGCCACCAGGTGGCGATCCAACAGGATGTTTGAGCTGCGGAGACAAAGACGGACACAAGACCTCAGAATTCAGAGACGGTCCAACTGGAACGTGGTGTTGGCAAAGATCAGGATCGTCTGCAGACCTCTTCACGTCTCCGTGGATCAGAGCCCTGTGACCGTCGGGGGGGAAGTGAAGGAACTGCAGCGCTGCTGAGGCTCCTTTAACCACACCGACTCTCTGAGACCAGGACAGACACACACACTCCTGAGAGAGCACGCACACACACACACACACACACACACACACACACACATAAGGATAGAAACTCTTAAAACACGTACAGTGTGTGTTACATTGTGTGTTATGCGTGTTACATTGTTACGTTGTGTGTTATGCGTGTTACATTGTATGTTATGTTGTGTGTTACATTGTGTTTGTTACATTGTGTGTGTGTGTTACGTTGTGTATTTACATTACATTACAGTCATTGAGCAGACGCTTTTATCCAAAGCAACTTACAATTCATATGCTATCACATTTCTACACCGTAGGCACAGCTACGGGAGACAAGTTGTGTTTGTGTTACATATGTGTTACATTGTGTGTTATGTTGTGTGTGTGCGTGTTACATCGTGTGTTACGCTATGTGTGTTTTACATTGTGTGTTACGTTATGTGTGTGTGTGTTACATTGTGTGTCTTATGTGTTTGTTACATTGTGTGTGTGTGTGTGTGTTACGTTTTGTATATGCGTGTGTGATACGTTGTGTGTGTGTGTTACGTTGTGTTTGTGTGTATGTGTTACGTTTTGTATATGTGTTTGTGTTACATTGTGTGTGTTACGTTGTGTTTGTGTTACATTGTGTGTGTATGTATGTGTGTGTGTGTTACGTTGTGTATGTTACATTGTGTGTGTGTTATGTGTGTTTGTTACGTTGTGTACGTGTGTGTGTGTTACGTTTTGTATATGCGTGTGATACGTTGTGTGTGTACGTGTTACGTTTTGTATATGTGTTTGTGTTACATTGTGTGTGTATGTATGTGTGTGTGTTTGTGTTACATTGTGTGTTACGTTGTGTTTGTGTTACGTTGTGTACGTGTGTGTGGGTGTTACATTGTGTGTTTGTGTTACATTGTGTGTGTGTGTGTTACGTTGTGTTTGTGTGTTACGTTGTGTACGTGTGTGTGGGTGTTACATTGTGTGTTTGTGTTACATTGTGTGTGTGTGTGTTACGTTGTGCAGCTGGTCCTCCAGTGATCTGAGCTCCATGTAGCTGTAGATCAGACACACTGATCCTGGTCCTTCACTGAAACCCAACAGATCCACGATGTTGGGATGTCTGAACCTGAACAACAAACTGTGATCAAATCTCATGAACACAAACACATATATACATATATATACATATATATATATATATCTATATATATATATATATATATATATATATATATATATATATACATATATATATATATATATATATCTATATATATATATATATATATATAGATATATATATATATATCTATATATATCTATATAGATATATATATATATATATATATATATATATATATATATATATGTGTGTGTGTATATATTAGGGGTGCAACGGATCACAAACCTCACGGTTCGGTTCGGATCACGGTTCTTGAGTCACGGTTCGGATCATTTTTCGGATCAACAAAGAAAAGGGGAGGAGTCAAATATAACTTTGTTTTCCATTTATTAATTAAAGAACTTGAACACTGAAAGCAAAGAACTTTGGGCTATAGTCTTACATGAAAACTAAAATATTGAAGATGTCCAATTTGAAACAAAATGAAATAAATAAATAAAATTAAAACATTCAAGAATCCTCAATTCTGTTAAGTTTAAGCTCAACATGAGGTATGTTGATGCCCTCGTCCTTTGATCAATACTGAAAGAAAGAAACAGCCAGTGAGCTAGCTTCACTGTTTACACTGAACTGCTCGGCAACAACTTGGGTCTGTGTTTACTTCCTGTCAGGTTACGTCATTCAAATACACAATAATGTTCACATTACTGTGACATTATTATCAAAAAGATGAGAATATCTCCATTGTCTGGGGAGAGGGTCGACCTTTCTGTAGTGACTGTTACTACTGGGCCTTCTAGCTTCACTCTGACGCTTCTGTCAGCACCTGCACCAGGTGTGTGTCTGTGTGACTCACACAGAGGGGGCGTGTCTACAGCACCTGTCTGTGTGACTCTCACAGAGGGGGCGTGTCTACAGCTCCTGTCTGTGTGACTCTCACAGAGGGGGCGTGTCTACAGCTCCTGTCTGTGTGACTCTCACAGAGGGGGCGTGTCTACAGCACCTGTCTGTGACTCTCACAGAGGGGGCGTGTCTACAGCACCTGTCAGTGTGACTCTCACAGAGGGGGCGTGTCTACAGCACCTGTCTGTGTGACTCTCACAGAGGGGGCGTGTCTACAGCACCTGTCTGTGTGACTCTCACAGAGGGGGCGTGTCTACAGCTCCGCCGTGGTGAAAGCGGTCACAGTCTTTTCCTCTTCATAGAGGAACAAGCTTCATACTGAAGTGGGTGCGTGAGTGGATTTCGTATCGTGGCTCAAGCATTTTAACCAGATTTTGAAATCCTTTGTTTTCCACACCGGAGTGTCCCCGTCGCTGACAGACGGGATGGTGTCTCTTCATATGTGTGGACATGCCGATGTATTGCCGTTATCGTATCTTTCTCTTTAAATAACGCCTACATACCGTAACGGTTTTGTCCACCACCCTTATCCGTCATTATACGTTACAGGGAAGACAAAATGATCCCAAACTTGTGACTTAAATGACCCGGGGGCTTCTGAAGTTCCTCCGCTCGCCGTGACTTTCACCGTTAAATGCTTCTAACCTGCTCCGTTGACGTGAACACATGCTTTATATCTGTTCACTGACACTCTGCATTGATATTCGGGGACTTGTTACTTGTAAAGGAACAGCAGCAGTAAAACTGTATTACACACTATGATGATTACACTGTAAAAAAAAAAGAAAACAAATACTCAATTGATCCGCGGTTCACGAGTGATCCGAACCGTGAGGGGTGATCCGAACGGACCACGGATCGATCCGTGATCCATTACACCACTAGTATATATATATATAAATATATACTCACTTTGACAGTTGGTCCACTTCAGTCTGAAAGCTCTCCTTCAGCAGAGTCCAGTCCAGCAGACAGTCCTACAACAACAACAACAACAACAGCTGTGACCAATCACAGTCCACTTCCTGTCAGTGACACATGTAGAAAACCTCTGATTGGAGGAGACTCAGGTAATAAAGGTGTGGCCATGTCAAACTCCTCTATGAGGACAGCCAATAGAAACACAGACGTGATCCATAGTTAGTGATCAGTGATGTGACTCATGTGTGATCTGCGCTGTGATTGGCTGACCTGTTTGAGTCTCTTGACAGCACAGTCGGTGTTCCTCAGAGACGCTCTGTACACGACTCCAAACCCCCCCTCCCCCACCTGCAGGGAGGGGGAGAACCCCACCGTCCCAGCATGCACCTCTTCATACGACCAGCACATCACCCCGCTGCTGCTCGTCACCACCGGGGGGGGCTGAGGGGCGACATCATCATCAATATATTAGAACATCACCGTGTATGTGTGTGTGTGTGTGTGTGTTACCTTGGCGGGTTGGTGGAGGTCAGATTGCAGATTGGGGGGGGGCGGGGCCGGTCTGGGTAGGGGTCTTTCTCCTCCATCTACTGAATGAAGAACAGGAGATGAAGAGCAGGAGATGAAGAACAGGAGATGAAGAACGGGAGATGAAGAACGGGAGATGAAGAACGGGAGATGAAGAGCGGGAGATGAAGAACAGGAGATGAAGAATGGGAGATGAAGAACGGGAGATGAAGAACGGGAGATGAAGAACGGGAGATGAAGAGCGGGAGATGAAGAACGGGAGATGAAGAGCGGGAGATGAAGAACGGGAGATGAAGAGCGGGAGATGAAGAACAGGAGATGAAGAACGGGAGATGAAGAACGGGAGATGAAGAACGGGAGATGAAGAGCAGGAGATGAAGAACACGAGATGAAGAACGGGAGATGAAGAACGAGAGATGAAGAGCGGGAGATGAAGAATGTGAGATGAAGAGCGGGAGATGAAGAGCGGGAGATGAAGAGCGGGAGATGAAGAGCGGGAGATGAAGAACGAGAGATGAAGAGCGGGAGATGAAGAACGAGAGATGAAGAATGGGAGATGAAGAGCGTGAGATGAAGAACGGGAGATGAAGAACGGGAGATGAAGAGCGGGAGATGAAGAGCGGGAGATGAAGAGCGGGAGATGAAGAGCTGGAGATGAAGAACACGAGATGAAGAACACGAGATGAAGAACACGAGATGAAGAACACGAGATGAAGAACACGAGATGAAGAACGGGAGATGAAGAACGGGAGATGAAGAACGGGAGATGAAGAGCAGGAGATGAAGAACACGAGATGAAGAGCGGGAGATGAAGAACGAGAGATGAAGAGCGGGAGATGAAGAACGAGAGATGAAGAGCGGGAGATGAAGAATGTGAGATGAAGAACGGGAGATGAAGAGCGGGAGATGAAGAGCGGGAGATGAAGAGCGGGAGATGAAGAGCAGGAGATGAAGAACACGAGATGAAGAACACGAGATGAAGAACACGAGATGAAGAACACGAGATGAAGAACACGAGATGAAGAACGGGAGATGAAGAGCGGGAGATGAAGAACGGGAGATGAAGAACGGGAGATGAAGAGCGGGAGATGAAGAACAGGAGATGAAGAGCGGGAGATGAAGAACAGGAGATGAAGAACAGGAGATGAAGAACGGGAGATGAAGAACGGGAGATGAAGAACGGGAGATGAAGAGCGGGAGATGAAGAACAAGAGATGAAGAACAGGAGATGAAGAACGGGAGATGAAGAACGGGAGATGAAGAACGGGAGATGAAGAACGGGAGATGAAGAACGGGAGATGAAGAACGGGAGATGAAGAACGGGAGATGAAGAGCAGGAGATGAAGAACAGGAGATGAGGAACAAGAGATGAAGAACAGGAGATGAAGAACGGGAGATGAAGAACGGGAGATGAAGAACGGGAGATGAAGAACGGGAGATGAAGAGCGGGAGATGAAGAGCGGGAGATGAAGAACACGAGATGAAGAACACGAGATGAAGAACACGAGATGAAGAACGGGAGATGAAGAACAAGAGATGAAGAACGGGAGATGAAGAACAAGAGATGAAGAACGGGAGATGAAGAACGGGAGATGAAGAACAGGAGATGAAGAACAAGAAATGAAGAACAAGAAATGAAGAACATGAGATGAAGAACATGAGATGAAGAAAGGGAGATGAAGAACGGGAGATGAAGAAGAGTTGAAGAGCAGGAGATGAAGAACAGGAGATGAAGAGCAGCAGATGAAGAACAGGAGATGAAGAACAAGAGATGAAGAACAAGAGATGAAGACAAGAGATGAAGAACATGAGATGAAGAACGGGAGATGAAGAACGGGAGATGAAGAACAGGAGATGAAGAATGGAAGATGAAGAACGGGAGATGAAGAACATGAGATGAAGAACGGGAGATGAAGAACGGGAGATGAAGAACAGGAGATGAAGAGTGGGAGATGAAAAACAGGATGTTACCTGTGTGTGTGTGTTACCTGTGTGTGTGATACCTGTGTGTGTGTGTGTGTTACCTGTGTGTGTGATACCTGTGTGTGTGTTACCTGTGTGTGTGTTACCTGTGTGTGTGTTACCTGTGTGTGTGTTACCTGTGTGTGTGTGTTACCTGTGTGTGTGATACCTGTGTGTGTGATACCTGTGTGTGTGTGTTACCTGTGTGTGTGATACCTGTGTGTGTGATACCTGTGTGTGTGTGTTACCTGTGTGTGTGATACCTGTGTGTGTGATACCTGTGTGTGTGATACCTGTGTGTGTGTTACCTGTGTGTGTGATACCTGTGTGTGTGTTACCTGTGTGTGTGATACCTGTGTGTGTGTTACCTGTGTGTGTGATACCTGTGTGTGTGATACCTGTGTGTGTGATACCTGTGTGTGTGTTACCTGTGTGTGTGATACCTGTGTGTGTGATACCTGTGTGTGTGTTACCTGTGTGTGTGATACCTGTGTGTGTGTTACCTGTGTGTGTGTTACCTGTGTGTGTGATACCTGTGTGTGTGTTACCTGTGTGTGTGTTACCTGTGTGTGTGATACCTGTGTGTGTGATACCTGTGTGTGTGTTACCTGTGTGTGTGTTACCTGTGTGTGTGATACCTGTGTGTGTGTTACCTGTGTGTGTGTTACCTGTGTGTGTGTTACCTGTGTGTGTGATACCTGTGTGTGTGTTACCTGTGTGTGTGTTACCTGTGTGTGTGATACCTGTGTGTGTGTTACCTGTGTGTGTGTTACCTGTGTGTGTGATACCTGTGTGTGTGATACCTGTGTGTGTGTTACCTGTGTGTGTGATACCTGTGTGTGTGTTACCTGTGTGTGTGATACCTGTGTGTGTGATACCTGTGTGTGTGATACCTGTGTGTGTGATACCTGTGTGTGTGATACCTGTGTGTGTGTTACCTGTGTGTGTGTTACCTGTGTGTGTGTTATGTGTGTGTGTTACCTGTCGAGCTCAGTCTGACGGTGCTCATTGTGGGCATTGTGGGTTGAGGAAGAGGAGGAGGAGGTGAGGAAGGCTTCAGACTGGAGGCCCCTGCAGAGAGAGGAGGAGGAGGAGGAGGTGAGGAAGGCTTCAGACTGGAGGCCCCTGCAGAGAGAGAGAAGTCAGCTGTGGTGTTTGAGAACTCACAGCCCAGGATGACATCACGGGGGCGGAGCAGCTCCAGGCGCTCCAACAGGTCGATCAGCTCCCCAACACAACCGTTCCTGTTCTCCCATTGGTTCATCACCCAGTCTGTCCGCCTCTTGATCTTCTCGGCCAATCGTACGGCGGTCTGATCCCCGAGGACCTCTGAGGCTTCAAACACATGTAAATACATTTATCAATGAATCCAACCAGAGCCAATCAGAGTACTCTGTATACTACTTTAAGGTACTTGAACATATTATTTCCATGTTCTGCTACTTTGTAGTTTCTACTACATTCATCCGACAGCTTGAGTTATTCACGGATGATTAATCAACTAATACATGATGATGATCTATCGTTATAGATGAAGATCAAACTATTGATCTTCACAAACTAGCAGCAGATGGAATATGAAGTAGTTCATAACACTTTAATATACATAATACAGCTATTTTAATACTAGTGTACTGTTACTTCAGTATCAGGATAATACTAGGGCTGCAACAACGAATCGATAAAATCGATAAAATTCGATTATTAAAAGAGTTGGCAACGAATTTCATTATCGATTCGTTGTCGCGCGATTATTACGCCACTCAATAAGTCGCGGAGATGTTTGAGTATAAAAAAAAAAGTTGAGTTGAGCGCGGAGCAGAGCAGAGCGGAGCGGAGGTCGAGGAAAGACCACCGGAGACCCGTAACGATGTTTGACGGTGCGCGATCCGTAGGCGGGACGTATCCGGCGTGCATGGCCGAACCGAGTGCGACAGTACGGCGGATCAGCCGCCCCGGAGTCGACTGCTATCAGGGACGTAACGTCCCTCCAGTAGCTCTTCTGGTGCTGGTGTTTACTCGTTATCCAGTTTGACAAGCATGACAAGTTAGCGTTAGCTCGTTAATAACAGTAGTAAAGCAGGACTAAAGACACGCTTTTATTCACTCGCCTTTTTGGCCCATTCATTTTTCAATCTGTTGTCATGTATATATATATTCTGTGCTTTGTCCCATATCGGTTATTGTTGACAAATATATTTGTGTGTGTTGTACTTTTACATTTTTTTTATAGCACTTGGTCATCTTAAACTGTGTTTAAATGTGGTGTATAAATTAACTTAACTTTCACTTACTACAATGATGGTAATAATTTAATGAATAAGCTTCAAGTGAACTTGAGTGTGTGTGCGTGTCTGAGTGTGTGCGTCTGTGAGTGTGAGAGTTTGTGAGTGTGTGCATCTGTGAGTGTGAGTTTGTGAGTGTGTGTGTCTGTGAGTGTAGAGAACAAGTTCTGACGTTCAAACAAATCCTGTTAAGTTTTCTGATTTGTATTGTTCTTTATTTTTTACAAATGATTTATTGTTCTGACAGCTCAGGTCCCTTTAAACAAAAAAATACATATTTTTGTGCACTTTATTTTAAAAAAAACCAATATAATTGGCAGATGTAAAGCATAAAGCATACTGTTTTTGAATAAAGGGTTGGAAATTTTTTTTTTTTATCCGATTCATCGATTAATCGTAAAAATAATCGACAGATTAATCGATTATTAAAATAATCGTTAGTTGCAGCCCTAGATAATACTAGTGTACTTTTACCTCAGTATCAGTATAATACTAGTGTACTTTTACCTCAGTATCGGGGTAATACTAATATACTTTTACTTCAGTATCAGGATAATACACGTGTACTTAACGTTACTTGTTCACACAGTAGCATTACACCTTGTTAACGTTACTTGTGTACTTAACGTTACGTGTGTACTTAACATTACTCGTGTACTTAATGCTACTCGTGCACTTAGCGTTACAAGTGTACCTAATGTTACAAGTGTACTTAACGTTACAAGTGTACTTAAAGTTACAGTGTACTTAAAGTTACAGTGTACTTAAAGTTACAGTGTACCTAATGTTACAGTGTACTTAATGTTACAGTGTACTTAACGTTACAGTGTACTTAACGTTACCTGTGTGCTTAACGTTACTCGTGTGCTTAACGTTACTCGTGTACTTAACGTTACTCGTGTACTTAACGTTACTCGTGTGCTTAACGTTACTCGTGTGCTTAACGTTACTCGTGCACTTTTGTTCTGTTTGTTTGTTTTGCTCCTCTGTCTTTCTTTTTTTTCTTTTGTTTGTTCTGTTTGTCTCTGCCCTATGTAAAGCGTCTTTGGGTATCTAGAAAAGCGCTATATAAAACTAAAGTATTATTAACTTTACTCGTGTACTTAGCATTACTCGTGTACTTAGCGTTACTCGTGTACTTAGCGTTACTCGTGTACTTAACGTTACTCGTGTACTTAGCGTTACATTACATTACATTACAGTCACTTAGCAGACGCTTTTATCCAAAGCGACTTACAATAAGTGTATTCAACATCGGTTTTCGAGAGAACTACTAGTCACCAGAAGTCATAAGCGTTACTCGTGTACTTAACGTTACTCGTGTACTTAACGTTACTCGTGTACTTAACGTTTCTCGTGTACTTAGCCATTAGCAGCTACAGTTAACATTACACCTTTTTAGCCGTTAGCAGCTACAGAAGCTCCTGGTTCTGGTCCTGACTCACCGAAGCGGGTCCAGTCCAGGTCCGACAGTCCGTCCATGACCCGGAAGAACTCCCAGAGGACGGAGGGCGGCAGCTGGTAGAGAAACGTCGCTCTGTAGTCTCCTGAAGACATGTTTTAATGGAGACTAAACGGTACCTGAAGCTAACAGCTAACAAGCTAACAGCTAAAAGTACCCGGATGTCTCCATCACTTCAGAACCGTCCGGATCGAACAAACTACAAACTTTAAAAACTCTGTAAAATCAACAAGTTCAGCTCCTCTGCTGCTTCCGGCCTCTGCGGCTCAAGCTCACTGCAATAAGAGCCGCTTCCGGTTAGTACCCCTCCACAATAAAAGACGTGTAGCCTCACACCGGGTCTCCTGATAAATTAATCTGTAACTCAAAAAAACAAACGTTGTTTTAGAGCAGGGGTGTCAAACTCATGATCGAATCCGGCCCGCTACGTCATTTTATGTGGCCCGCGAATCCGCCAGCAAAAAAAGAAAAGAAATGTAAAGTTAGACTTAATAATAAAAATATCCCCATAGTCGAAGTTATGAGATAGAAAGTAAAAATTATCAGATAGAAAGTAAAAATAATGTGATACAAAGTCAAAATTATGAGATAGAAAGTCATAATTATGAGATAGAAAGTCAAAATTATGAGATAGAAAGTCATATTTATGAGATAGAAAGTCATATTTATGAGATAGAAAGTAAAAATAATGTGATACAAAGTCAAAATTATGAGATAGAAAGTCATATTTATGAGGTAGAAAGTCATATTTATGAGATAGAAAGTCATATTTATGAGATAGAAAGTCATAATTATGAGATAGAAAGTCAAAATTATTAGATAGAAAGTCATATTTATGAGATAGAAAGTCATATTTATGAGATAGAAAGTCATATTTATGAGGTAGAAAGTCATAATTATGAGATAGAAAGTCATAATTATGAGATAGAAAGTCATAATTATGAGATAGAAAGTCATATTTATGAGGTAGAAAGTCATAATTATGAGATAGAAAGTCATAATTATGAGATAGAAAGTCATAATTATGAGATAGAAAGTCATAATTATGAGATACTTAAACACACAGTCATAGAAGTAATAACTTGTGTTTGATATATTTTCTTTAATAGTTTGAGAGTAATGTGGTTTATTAACCCTAAATTAAAAGGATTTAAGTTATAATAACAGAAATGTGCTTAAATATATGTTTACATTTACATAACTGCATGTACAATATTTTAACACTTGAATAAACAATAATCAAATGCAGAGACAGTTATTAACAATATGTTAGGTTACTTTTACACAGTCTTACATTTACAAGCGGCCCTTTGAGGACGACCGTGATGCTGATGTGGCCCAGAGTGAACATGAGTCTGACACCCTTTGAAACGTGAGATATGTGAGCTGATTACTAAACCTGATGCCTGATTATCATTATTCATTATTATTTTTATAATAATTATTATTATTATTTTTATAATAACAATAATTATTATTTTGATTATTAATAATAATAATTATTATTATTTTGATTATTATTAATAATCATTATTATTGTTTTTATGATATATTACAATGATTTTATTATAAATAAATAAATAAATATATATAAATATAAATATTCGGAAATGTATTGTTGTCATTTTGATTCATTTGATATAAATAAGTTGAATTTGATATTTTATATATGAATTGATAGATTCACTATTTCTACAGGCCTTCATCATCATCGTCATCACGTCACACGTCATCACCTCCTACTACATGACGCCCCCCCTCCTCCCTCCTCCCTCCTCTCCTCTCTCTCCTCTCGACAGGCGGCAGGATGGATCTCGTGAATAAGGTACGAACATCTTCGTCTTCCTCACATCTCACCATCCTCTTCTTCTTCTCTGTCCCGAGTCGTGCTCTCTGCTCGGGTTGTGTGTGTGTCGGTGTGTTCGTGTGTGTGTCTGTGTGTGTGTGTGTGTGTGTGTGTGTGTGTGTCGGTGATTCGTGTTAGAAGGGTCTGTGTGTGTGTCGGGCCGCATCGCGGCGGAGGGATCTATATCATATGAATATGAATTATATCGATAATAAGCAGAATATCAGAGTAAGATCTGTTCTTTATGCATGAATTATTGTTATTGTCATTATTGATGTCGTCATCAATATCAAAGGTATTGATCAGGTTGTGACCGGGGGATTCAGCCCTGAACGCTGTCTGCAGGAGAACGAGAGGAAAAACAAACATTCAGCTGCTCCGTGTTCGCGTGCCACACATTCCTTCTGTGTGTGTGTGTGTGTGTGTGTGTGTGTGTGTGTGTGTGTGTGTGTGTGTGTGTGTAAAATGGAAGCCGGAGGAGGAGGAGGAGGGGGGGGGTCCTCTCCTCTCCGCTTGGGATGCTGCAGCTGATGATGATGATGATGATGATGATGATGATGATGTTGATGTTGTTGTTGCGGGTCTAACCGGATCTGGTTTTAAGGATCCTTATTGTCCTATCCGACCTGCTCCCCCCTTATTTATCCCGGTAATAACCGGTAATAACCCGGTAATAACCCGGTAATAACCCGGGTTCATCCTCCTCAGCTGTAAAATGGAGACCGACAAGTCTGTAAAATTCTGCTCAAATACTCTGAAATATTACTGATATAAATATACTAGCCTACTACAAAATATTACTGCTATACATTACTGCAATATTACTTATTCCTACTATATTACTGCAATAGTATTATGAAATATTACTGCTATATTCTATACAATATTACTAAAGTATCACTATTCAATATTGCTGAAATATTACTGCAAAGTATTACACATATCACTCTCATAATACTCATGTAATATCTCTTTGAATTTATTATTTTATTTAATAAAAATCTATCCTGTAATCTCTCAATACTATTGTTATAATAACAGTGTGTGTATATATAAATATATATTGAGTATTTTTGTGCTGTTTATAATAAGTTAAATAATAAATCATGTGTCTGGTGTCAGAAACAGAAACAGTATTAAACTGATCTGAGATCAACAGACTGAAATCTGAGAGGAAATATTGATCCGTCTTAAATCATAAACCTGTTATTAAACTGAAATATTAAATCATCTTCAGAAGAAGTTAAATAATGCAGCTCATCATGGCTCTACGTTTCCTCTCTGGCGTCTTTTCAAAATAAACTTCTGTCTTCACAGGAAGTGAGGTTGAAGAAAAGAGTGTTTGACTTTAACTTGACACGTATGTGAGTCACGTTACTGACGACTCGTGTGACTAAGAATGACTTGACAAAATGTGACGTTTGAGAACATCGTGAAAATGTTCCCAAAACACTCTGAGAACATCGTTAAAATGTTCCCAAAACACTCTGAGAACATCGTGAAAATGTTCCCAAAACACTCTGAGAACATCGTGAAAATGTTCCCAAAACACTCTGAGAACATCGTGAACATTTTCCAAAACCCTGAGAACATCGTGAAAATGTTCCCAAAACACTCTGAGAACATCGTGAAAATGTTCCAAAACCCTGAGAACATCGTGAAAATGTTCCCAAAACACTCTGAGAACATCGTGAAAATGTTCCAAAACCCTGAGAACATCGTGAAAATGTTCCAAAACACTGAGAACATCGTGAAAATGTTCCAAAACCCTGAGAACATCGTGAAAATGTTCCAAAACCCTGAGAACATCGTGAAAATGTTCCAAACCACTGAGAACATCGTGAACATTTTCCAGATTCGGAGTGTTACTGTGTGTTGTATTAAATAAGCTGTAACGGGAGTTGTTCATTTGTCTGTTCCATCAGCTTACTTGTTTTAAATGACAAACATCTTAATCGTCATGGTGAAATACATTTTTATATCTTTTAAATACTTTCTCAAAAATGATCAATACAAAGATAAAAACTACGCCTGTACGCCATTTTATTTTTACTATGAATTTACTAATTACATTTATTTTTTATTTTATATATTAGTTGTTGTTTTGGTTGTTTATTATATATATTTTTTCATTAATTTCAACTGTCTGATTTTATTTGTCCTGGAATGCTTAAATTCTGGTTCAACCAAAATAAACTTCTGTTGAAATAAGTTGATCGATCAATCAGAGGATCGGCGGTTCGATCCCCGGCTCCGCTAGTCGCATGTCGATGTGTCCTTGAGCAAGGCACTTAACCCCAAAAATTGCTCCCATAGCTGTTCTTACAGCCTAATGTGATTGAATATGAATTATAAGTCACTTTGGATAAAAGCGTCTGCTAAATGACTGTAATGTCATGATTTTCTAAATGAATGAATGTAAACGTCTTCTCTCTTTCTGTCTGCAGATGGTGGCTCAGGGTCAGTTCCGGGTGCTGAAGGTTCCTCTGGGCTTCATTAAGGCCTTACAATGGGTCAGTTCATCTCACTATCACATAATCGATGGTTCTATCAAAGATCTATTGTTCTATCAAACATCTACTGTTCTATCAAAGATATACTGTTCTATCAAAGACCTACTGTTCTATCAAAGATCTACTGTTCTATCAAAGATCTACTGATCTATCAAAGATATACTGTTCTATCAAAGACCTACTGTTCTATCAAAGATCTACTGTTCTATCAAAGATATACTGTTCTATCAAAGACCTACTGTTCTATCAAAGATCTACTGTTCTATCAAAGATCTACTGTTCTATCAAACATCAACTGATCTATCAAAGATCTACTGATCTATCAAAGATCTACTGATCTATCAAACATCTACTGATCTATCAAATATGTACTGTTCTATCAAAGACCTACTGTTCTATCAAACATCTACTGTTCTATCAAAGACCTGTTCTATCAAACATCTACTGTTCTATCAAATATATACTGTTCTATCAAAGACCTACTGTTCTATCAAAGACCTACTGTTCTATCAAACATCTACTGTTCTATCAAACATCTACTGTTCTATCAAAGATATACTGTTCTATCAAAGATATACTGTTCTATCAAATACCTACTGTTCTATCAAAGACCTACTGTTCTATCAAAGATCTACTGTTCTATCAAATATCTACTGTTCTATCAAAGATCTATTGTTCTATCAAATATCTACTGTTCTATCAAAGACCTACTGTTCTATCAAAGATCTACTGTTCTATCAAAGACCTACTGTTCTATCAAAGATCTACTGTTCTATCAAATACCTACTGTTCTATCAAAGACCTACTGTTCTATCAAAGATCTACTGTTCTATCAAATATCTACTGTTCTATCAAAGATCTATTGTTCTATCAAATATCTACTGTTCTATCAAAGACCTACTGTTCTATCAAAGATCTACTGTTCTATCAAAGACCTACTGATCTATCAAACATCTACTGTTCTATCAAACGTCTACTGTTCTATCAAAGATCTATCATACTGTCAAAGAGCTACTGTTCTATCAAACATCTACTGTTCTATCAAATGTCTACTGTTCTATCAAAGATCTATCATACTATCAAAGATCTACTGTTCTATCAAATATCTACTGATCTATCAAAGAGCTACTGTTCTGTCAAACATCTACTGTTCTATCAAAGGTCTACTGTTCTATCAAAGATCTATTGTTCTATCAAAGATCTATTGTTCTATCAAATATCTACTGATCTGTCAAAGATCTGCTGATCTATCAAAGATTTACTGTTCTATCAAAGAGCTATTGTTCTATCAAACATCTACTGTCCTATCAAAGATCTCAAATAGCTATTGTTCTATCAAACATCTACTGTTCTAACAAAGATCTATTGTTCTATCAAAGATCTACTGTTGTATCAAACATATATTGTTCTGTCAAATATCTACTGTTCTATCAAAGATCTACTGTTCTATCAAAGATCTGCTGTTCTATCAAAGATCTGTTGTTCTATCAAAAATCTACTGTTCTATCAAACATATATTGTTCTATCAAAGATCTGTTGTTCTATCAAAGATCTATTGTTCTATAAAAGATCTACTCTTCTATCAAAGATATATTGTTCTATAAAAGATCTACTCTTCTATCAAAGATATATTGTTCTATAAAAGATCTACTCTTCTATCAAAGATATATTGTTCTGTCAGAGATCTACTGTTCTATCAAAGAGCTATTGTTCTATCAAACATCTACTGTCCTATCAAAGATCTATTGTTCTATCAAAGAGCTATTGTTCTATCAAACATCTACTGTTCTAACAAAGATCTATTGTTCTATCAAAGATCTACTGTTGTATCAAACATATATTGTTCTATCAAATATCTACTGTTCTATCAAAGATCTACTGTTCTATCAAAGATCTGTTGTTCTATCAAAAATCTACTGTTCTATCAAAAATCTACTGTTCTATCAAACATATATTGTTCTATCAAAGATATGTTGTTCTATCAAAGATCTACTGTTCTATCAAACATCTATTGTTCTATAAAAGATCTACTCTTCTATCAAAGATATATTGTTCTATAAAAGATCTACTCTTCTATCAAAGATATATTGTTCTATAAAAGATCTACTCTTCTATCAAAGATATATTGTTCTGTCAGAGATCTACTGTTCTATCAAAAATCTACTGTTCTATGAAATATCTATTGTTCTATCAAATATCTACTGTTCTATCAAATATCTACTGTTCTATGAAAGATCTATTGTTCTATCAAAGATATATTGTTATATCAAATATATACTGTTCTATCAGACATCTACTGTTCTATCAAAGATATGTTGTTCTATCAAAGATATATTGTTCTATCAAAGATTTTGGATAAACATTTAGACGTCCAACACTTTGGTTTGTAACCAAACACCTACAGAACTAAAGACTGATTACTGATCATTAGCTAGTGTTAGCATGCTAACATATGGTGAACATGGTAAACATAAGCATGATAGTATTGTCACTGTGATTATGTTAACATGTAACTGAAAGCACCAGTGAATCTCTGTATTTTAGTTATTTTAGAATAATATTTGGTCTCCTCCTCCAGTTCTTCGCCATCTTTGCCTTCTCCACCTGTGGCAGTTATTCTGGGATGTTCCGGATGGCGGTGGAGTGTAAGAACCGGACCGAGAGCGACCTGGCTATCGAGGTGGAGTTTGAGTATCCATTCAGGTCAGTGGAGCACTCATCAATATTATCACTCTAATCAATGTAATCAATGTAATCAATCTAATCAATGTAATCAATCTAATCAATCTAATCAATCTAATCAATGTAATCAATGTAATCAATCTAATCAATGTAATCAATGTAATCACTCTAATCAATGTAATCAATGTAATCAATCTAATCAATCTAATCAATCTAATCAATGTAATCAATCTAATCAATGTAATCAATCTAATCAATGTAATCAATGTAATCAATGTAATCAATGTAATCACTCTAATCAATGTAATCAATGTAATCAATCTAATCAATCTAATCAATCTAATTAATCTAATCAATGTAATCAATCTAATCAATCTAATCAATCTAATCAATCTAATCAATGTAATCAATGTAATCACTCTAATCAATGTAATCAATGTAATCACTCTAATCAATGTAATCAATGTAATCAATGTAATCAATGTAATCACTCTAATCAATCTAATCAATGTAATCAATCTAATCAATCTAATCAATGTAATCAATGTAATCAATCTAATCAATGTAATCAATGTAATCAATCTAATCAATCTAATCAATCAATCTAATCAATCAATCTAATCACATCAATCTAATCACATCAATCTAATCACATCAATCTAATGTTAGCATTAGCATGTCAGCAATAGCATGTCAGCAATGTGTACATGCTAAAGCTAACATTAGCATGTTAGAATTCTCAAGTTCAAGTAGAACTTCTATATTCTGATATTTAATATGTCCTACTCTGTTATTTTATTGTATATATTGTGCATTTTGTAATACTTTATATTTTTGGTTACTCTGTTACTTTGCTTACTTTGTATGTCTTGCTGCTGTAACATACAAATTTCCCCTGGGGATGAATAAAGTATCTATCTATCTATCTATCTATCTAACTTTAGTAATTGTTCTTTTCTAGTTATTATTATTTTATTCATATTAGTGTTTTATAATCTTTTATTGATCTCTGAAACATCCTGATGTTTCCTCTGACAATCAATAAAACATCCTCATCACAGCTACGTAGCTAACGCTGAAGCTCCTCCCCCTCTCTCAGACTCCACCAGGTGTACTTCGACGCCCCCACCTGTCGGGGGGGGAACACGGAGCGTCTCTTCCTGGTGGGCGACTACTCTTCCTCAGCAGAGTTCTTCGTCACCATCGGCGTCTTCGCCTTCCTCTACTCCACCGCGGCTCTCAGCATCTACGTCTTCTTCTTCGACAAGTACAAAGAGAACAACAAGGGCCCGCTGCTCGTGAGTCCGCCGCCGTGAGACCTCTGACTTCTGACCTCTGGGAGACGTGTGTGTCACAGTGTGTGTGTGTGTGTGTGTGTGTGTGCAGGACCTGGCGGTGACCTCCGTGTTCTCCTTCATGTGGTTGGTGAGTTCGGCTGCGTGGGCCAAAGGTCTGTCCGACGTGAAGACGGCCACCGACCCCGACGAGGTCATCACTCTGATCTCGGCCTGCGAGACCGAAGGGAACAGCTGCCGCGAAGTCCACGACCCGGTCATGTCCGGACTCAACACCTCCGTGGTGAGACCGTGAGGACTCTGCAGGTCTGGTGGGCTGAGACTCACCGCTGAAAGAAACCAGGGTTTCAGTTCTGTTAAATATGAACTCGTCGTTCTAAAAGAAGTCAAAGTTCTCAAAGATACAAACGTATGAAGATCAATCAGAGGACGAATGAGGACCGAAGTCCACATGGAGGACTATAGTCCACATGGAGGACCGGAGTCCACATGGAGGACTATAGTCCACATGGAGGACTATAGTCCACATGGAGGACTATAGTCCACATGGAGGACTATAGTCCACATGGAGGACTATAGTCCACATGGAGGACCGGAGTCCACATGGAGGACCGGAGTCCACATGGAGGACTATAGTCCACATGGAGGACCGGAGTCCACATGGAGGACTATAGTCCACATGGAGGACCGGAGTCCACATGGAGGACTATAGTCCACATGGAGGACCGGAGTCCCCATGGAGGACCGAAGTCCACATGGAGGACTATAGTCCACATGGAGGACCGAAGTCCACATGGAGGACTATAGTCCACATGGAGGACCGGAGTCCACATGGAGGACTATAGTCCACATGGAGGACTATAGTCCACATGGAGGACTATAGTCCACATGGAGGACTATAGTCCACATGGAGGACCGGAGTCCACATGGAGGACCGGAGTCCACATGGAGGACTATAGTCCACATGGAGGACTATAGTCCACATGGAGGACCGGAGTCCCCATGGAGGACCGAAGTCCACATGGAGGACTATAGTCCACATGGAGGACCGAAGTCCACATGGAGGACTATAGTCCACATGGAGGACCGGAGTCCACATGGAGGACTATAGTCCACATGGAGGACTATAGTCCACATGGAGGACCGGAGTCCACATGGAGGACCGGAGTCCACATGGAGGACCGGAGTCCACATGGAGGACTATAGTCCACATGGAGGACCGGAGTCCACATGGAGGACCGAAGTCCACATGGAGGACCGGAGTCCACATGGAGGACTATAGTCCACATGGAGGACTATAGTCCACATGGAGGACTATAGTCCACATGGAGGACCGGAGTCCACATGGAGGACTATAGTCCACATGGAGGACTATAGTAGACTAATAGACTATAGACACTGCTCCTGTTCAGACGTTTATATATCATATACTATTTATCTATTGATCTATTTATCTATTTATCTATTTATCTATTTATCTATTGATCTATTGATCTATTGATCTATTTATCTATTTATCTATTTATCTATTGATCTATTTATCTATTGATCTATTGATCTATTTATCTATTGATCTATTGATCTATTGATCTATTGATCTATTGATCTATTTATCTATTGATCTATAATATATTTACATATTTATATATAATATAATATAATATATTTATATAATATGATGTATTGAGACGAGTCTCTCTGGTATTAATCTCTCCGGTCTTCCTCCAGGCGTTCGGCTTCATAAACCTGATCCTCTGGGTCGGGAACCTGTGGTTCGTCTTTAAGGAGACGGGCATCATCGCTCCCTTCATGAGAGTTCCACCTCCTCAGGAGAAACCCGCCGCTCCGGACACTTACGGCCAGCAGGGGGCATACGAACAAGACCCGTACGCCGGCAACCAGGGAGGCTACCAACCCGAGTACAGCCAGCAGGGGTACAACCAGGTGAGGAGTTTGAGTCTAAAGACACGTGGACCAAGTTTAAAAATGACTTTTCCTTCTGAGTAAAATCCCCAAACATGTAAATATTGTTCTTGTCAGTTCGATATTTTAAATATTATGATAAAAATTCAGAAATGCACGACGAAACGTTTCAACTACGACTATGAACTACGTTTTAAAAGTCAACGTAAGATGTAAGATGTCACATGACCACGTCACATGTCACATGTCACATGTCACACGTCACACGACACATGACCACGTCACGTGACACATGACCACGTGACACATGTGACTGTGTTTCCTGTGTTTCCTACAGGAGGCAGAGATCGGCCAGGGCTACGGCCAGCAGGGGGCGCCAACCTCCTTCTCCAATCAGATGTGAACAGACAGGAAGCAGGTGAGTCACACAGGAAGTAGAGGCTGGGGTCGCTCCCTGATTGGTCCATTCAACTCACTTCTTCAAGGCACTTTAAATGAAAAGTCCAGTGATCAATAAATCAATAATCAGTTCATTGTGACTCACTAGAGCCCTAAATATTTGAAACTCACTGATAAAACTACAGATGATTTAAATTATGCTCCATATGCGTATGTCGTTTTAAGAGAACCAAATTTAGTTTTTCTTTATTAAAACTAAATATTTTTCATCATAGTTTTTATACAATTATCAGTGATACTTTTATTATTGGAGACTTATTATATAATATATAACATATATATATTATTAGAGACTTATTATTATATTTTATATATATATATTGGATACTTATTATATTATATATAATATATATATTATTATTAGAGACTTATTATTATATAGTATATAATATATATATAAATATTATATTATATATAATATATATTATTAGAGACTTATTATATATAATATATATATTATTATTATTAGAGACTTGACTCTTTTTCATGTTTGTCTCCTGGATAGGAAACACTGGAGTGAACCAAGAGTGGGTCGCCTGCAACCTACCCACAATGCAACACTCCTGTCTGCAGAGAGAATGGGGGTGGGGGGGGGGGGTTAGATGTCCTCTATAATGAATTAATGAGTTATTCATGTTAAAGAACATAACCTGTGGACAGAATGTATGTTTGTGTTGTATAGATTATATCTTTATGTTTCCTATTGAACCCCAGGATAAGCCCCGCCCCTCGTTGTATGCCCCGCCCCCTCCAGGATCAACACCGGCCAATCATGAAGCTGTTCAGACCGGGTTCACCAATCAGATCCAAACTACAACCAGTGGAGAATCCGCCGACATCACCTCCCAGCTGTTGGCTGTTTGTCTTGCTGCATGTAAATAAACACAGGAAGTGATGTCACAGCGGCGACGCCCACAACCCGGTCAGGACTCCAGCTTCATGGTGACCTGGATCCAAAATGGCTCCTGGTCGTTACAGTTTGCACTGTTTGTATGTTTGTTGTCTCTACAAACGTCCGTCTGAATATCAATATGACTCATTAATATTAATAATCAATATCACACCTGATCACGCTCAATGATCTGTATTCAACAAGTAGAAACATCTGTGAAGCTTCAAACTCATGAAACAAACACACCAGACTCCATTGATAAGAACGGAGATTTAAGGTCTCAGAGTTCTGGTGTTCTTCAGACGGACGTTTGTGATTCGTTACCTGTCTTCTCTTCTCGGCTCTCAGCCAATCAGCAGCAGCCGTGAGCTGTTTATTTTGTAAAAGTCTTTCTGGGAAGTTTTGGGTCTGAAAACAAACTTGATGATTCTTCTTCTTCTGCATCTTCTTCTTCTCCTTCATCTTCTTCTACATCTCCTTCTCCTTCTCCTTCTCCTTCTCCTTCATCTTCTTCTTCAGCTTCTTCTCCTTCATCTCCTTCTTCTTCTTTTTCTCCTTCTTCTTCTTCTCCTTCATCTTCTTCTCCTTCATCTTCTTCTTCATCTTCTTCTTCTTCTTCTTCATCTTCTTCATCTTCTTCATCTTCTTCTTCTTCTTCTTCTTCTTCTTCTTCTCCTTCATCTTCTTCTCCTTCATCTTCTTCTTCATCTTCTTCTTCTTCATCTTCTTCTTCTTCTTCTCCTTCATCTTCTTCTCCTTCATCTTCTTCTTCATCTTCTTCTTCTTCTTCTTCTTCATCTTCTTCATCTTCTTCTTCTTCTTCTTCTTCTTCTTCTTGGCTTGTTTTCTTTGTTTTGTTCTGAAAGTGAAGCAGTTCTTCCTCCGCATGATGACATGTTTCCTGCTTGTGTTGTTCAGTAACTGATGATCAGTGTGATTCTACTTCCTGTTCTCCTGTACAGGTGTGTGTGTGTGTGTGTCATTACTTCTTCTACTTCTTTTATTTTCTCCTCTCTTCTTCCTCCTCTCTTCTTCCTCCTCTCTTCCTCCTCCTCATCCTCCCCCCGTTCTTCCTCCTCTCTTCCTCCTCCTCCTCCCCGTTCCTCTTCCATGCGTCTGTGATGTAACTTCCTGTATGATGATATTCTATTCAGCATCAGTAACCATGGTGATGATGATATATGTGAGTTGTTGCTATGGAGACCCCCACCCCCCCCCCCCCCGGCTGTGTTTATCAATGTAAAGAGTTTCAATAAACTACAAAGTGTTCTGAGTCTGTTACCTGAGAGTGAACCAATGAATTTATAATCTCTAGTGTCCTCCCTCTCCTTTATTGTCTCCTTGTGTCCTCCCCCCTCTCCTCCCTTGTCTCCTCGCTCTCTTAACCCTTGTCTCCTCATTCCCTCCTCCCTTGTCTCCTCATTCTCTCCTCCCTTGTCTCCTCATTCTCTCCTCCCTTGTCTCCTCATTCTCTCATAAAGAAGAGGTTCCAGAGTGTTGAAAAACGTAAAGAAGAGGTTCCAGAGTGTTGAAAAACGTAAAGAAGAAGTTCCACAGTGTTGACAAACGTAAAGAAGAAGTTCCACAGTGTTGAAAAACGTAAAGAAGAAGTTCCACAGTGTTGAAAAACGTAAAGAAGAGGTTCCACAATGTTGACCAACGTAAAGAAGAGGTTCCACAGTGTTAACCAACGTAAATAAGAGGTTCCACAGTGTTGACAAACGTAAAGAAGAGGTTCCACAATGTTGACCAACGTAAATAAGAGGTTCCAGAGTGTTGAAAAACGTAAAGAAGAGGTTCCACAGTGTTGACCAACGTAAATAAGAGGTTCCAGAGTGTTGACAAACGTAAAGAAGAGGATCCACAGTGTTGACCAACGTAAATAAGAGGTTCCAGAGTGTTGACAAACGTAAAGAAGAGGATCCACAGTGTTGACCAACGTAAATAAGAGGTTCCACAATGTTGACAAATGTAAAGAAGAGGATCCACAGTGTTGACCAACGTAAATAAGAGGTTCCACAATGTTGACAAATGTAAAGAAGAGGATCCACAGTGTTGACCAACGTAAATAAGAGGTTCCAGAGTGTTGACAAACGTAAAGAAGAGGATCCACAGTGTTGACCAACGTAAATAAGAGGTTCCAGAGTGTTGACAAACGTAAAGAAGAGGATCCACAGTGTTGACCAACGTAAATAAGAGGTTCCACAATGTTGACAAATGTAAAGAAGAGGATCCACAGTGTTGACCAACGTAAATAAGAGGTTCCAGAGTGTTGACAAACGTAAAGAAGAGGATCCACAGTGTTGACCAACGTAAATAAGAGGTTCCAGAGTGTTGACAAGCGTAAAGAAGAGGATCCACAGTGTTGACCAACGTAAATAAGAGGTTCCAGAGTGTTGACAAACGTAAAGAAGAGGATCCACAGTGTTGACCAACGTAAATAAGAGGTTCCACAATGTTGACAAATGTAAAGAAGAAGTTCCACACTGTTGACCAACTTAAAGAGGGGGTTCCAAAGTGTTGACAAACATAAAGAAGAGGTTAAAAACCCGTTATACCCTATAAGCCCTAGCCCTATTTTTAGGCCTCTGCTCGAAAATTGCATACCCATACTAAAAAGACTGTAATTCTGTAACTACAAGGTCTATTTTAATAATTCTGATGTTATAATAAAGGGAACACTTGTGAGATTTGTTCAGATGTGTAAATATCAGTGTATATGTTACTGGTTAATAGTAAATGAAGATGGCACACAGCTCAAATTGAAAAGTTTCAGGTTCGCCTGAAAAAAATGTCAGCAGTCTCTCTGCAAATTCTTGCTTTGATAAAGTGAAGCAAAAAAAAGTTAGAGAGGTTTTAGTACAGAGGTCACGCAAGGTCGAGCAAAATTGTCATTTTGGAACCAGCTGTTCCAGCTGTTCCATTGTACTTTTATATACTATATAACTATATATTTCACGTCAACTGCAAACGGATTGCTGAGCAGTTCAAATTAAAATTTCTGAGCTGCAAAGTCGGCAAATCTCCGAGTGAACTCTGTGCGAAGTGCACCCAGTTTATCAGCACAATGCTCAGTCGGGAACACAGCGGTGGAGACTTTTACTGCATCACACATGTCTGTGATCATACGTCCCCGTCCCTAAAGCTGGAGGTTTAGCGCAGTGAGATGCTTCGTTATGTTGCACATAAAGCCAGCTCACATCGCCACTTTTCGTCCCGGAGCTCTGTGGTGTGGCGGGACAGTTATGATAAACGTGATATTTTCTGTCGGGCCGTTGTACCGAGGGCCGATATATGCTGACAATGTAATGACAAGTCTCTAAATGTGTTGATCCTTACTAGGCTTTTCATCTGGGTTATGTTGTCCAGGGCCCAGTTCAGAGTCTGTATTTTTCCTTTTCAAATATTTCTCCATCTGTTCGTCTCGTCACCTCAACCTCTCCCATCATTTCATTCTACTGTCCTAAATTAACAAGGTCATTACTGCGCTACCTACTGCCACCCACTGGCATGGAAGAGTATTTATTACTGAGTCAGACACTATGTTGCAGCTCAGACGCTCAACAATGTCAAATTAAACTAAATAATATTTTTTTGGACTCATTAAGTGAAATTGGACATTTTCCCACGGCACACCTGACGATCTCTCATGGCGCACTGGTGTGCCGCGGCACAGCGGTTGAAAATCACTGGACTAGCGTAAAGAGGAGGTTTAACTATGTTGACCAACTTAAAGGAGCTTCCACAGTGTTGACCCATGTAAAGGAGGTTATTCAGTGTTGACCAACGTAAACACGAGGTTCTACAGTGTTTACCAACGTAAAGAGGACGTTCCACAGTGTTGACAAATGTAAAGAAGAGGTTCCACAGTGTTGACCAACGTAAAGAAGAGGTTCCACAGTGTTGACAAATGTAAAGAAGAGGTTCCACAGTGTTGACAAACGTAAAGAAGTTCCACAGTGTTGACAAACGTAAAGAAGTTCCACAGTGTTGACAAACGTAAAGAGGACGTTCCACAGTGTTGACAAATGTAAAGAAGAGGTTCCACAGTGTTGACAAACGTAAAGAGGACGTTCCACAGTGTTGACAAATGTAAAGAAGAGGTTCCACAGTGTTGACAAACGTAAAGAAGAGGTTCCACAGTGTTGACAAATGTAAAGAAGAGGTTCCACAGTGTTGACAAACGTAAAGAAGTTCCACAGTGTTGACAAACGTAAAGAAGTTCCACAGTGTTGACAAACGTAAAGAGGACGTTCCACAGTGTTGACAAACGTAAAGAAGAGGTTCCACAGTGTTGACAAACGTAAAGAAGAGGTTCCACAGTGTTGACAAATGTAAAGAAGAGGTTCCACAGTGTTGACAAATGTAAAGAAGAGGTTCCACAGTGTTGACAAACGTAAAGAAGAGGTTCCACAGTGTTGACAAATGTAAAGAAGAGGTTCCACAGTGTTGACAAACGTAAAGAAGAGGTTCCACAGTGTTGACAAACGTAAAGAAGAGGTTCTACAGTGTTGACAAATGTAAAGAAGAGGTTCCACAGTGTTGACAAACGTAAAGAAGAGGTTCTACAGTCTTGACAAACGTAAAGAAGTTCCACAGTGTTGACAAACGTAAAGAGGACGTTCCACAGTGTTGACAAATGTAAAGAAGAGGTTCCACAGTGTTGACAAATGTAAAGAAGAGGTTCCACAGTGTTGACAAACGTAAAGAAGTTCCACAGTGTTGACAAACGTAAAGAAGTTCCACAGTGTTGACAAACGTAAAGAGGACGTTCCACAGTGTTGACAAACGTAAAGAAGAGGTTCCACAGTGTTGACAAACGTAAAGAAGAGGTTCCACAGTGTTGACAAATGTAAAGAAGAGGTTCCACAGTGTTGACAAATGTAAAGAAGAGGTTCCACAGTGTTGACAAACGTAAAGAAGAGGTTCCACAGTGTTGACAAATGTAAAGAAGAGGTTCCACAGTGTTGACAAACGTAAAGAAGAGGTTCCACAGTGTTGACAAACGTAAAGAAGAGGTTCTACAGAGTTGACAAATGTAAAGAAGAGGTTCCACAGTGTTGACAAACGTAAAGAAGAGGTTCTACAGTCTTGACAAACGTAAAGAAGTTCCACAGTGTTGACAAACGTAAAGAGGACGTTCCACAGTGTTGACAAATGTAAAGAAGAGGTTCCACAGTGTTGACAAACGTAAAGAGGACGTTCCACAGTGTTGACAAATGTAAAGAAGAGGTTCCACAGTGTTGACAAACGTAAAGAGGACGTTCCACAGTGTTGACAAATGTAAAGAAGAGGTTCCACAGTGTTGACAAACGTAAAGAGGGCGTTCCACAGTGTTGACAAATGTAAATAAGAGGTTCCACAGTGTTGACAAACGTAAAGAGGACGTTCCACAGTGTTGACAAATGTAAAGAAGAGGTTCCAGTGTTGACAAACGTAAAGAGGGCGTTCCACAGTGTTGACAAATGTAAATAAGAGGTTCCACAGTGTTGACAAACGTAAAGAAGAGGTTCCACAGTGTTGACAAATGTAAAGAAGAGGTTCCACAGTGTTGACAAACGTAAAGAAGAGGTTCCAGAGTGTTGACAAACGTAAAGAAGTTCCACAGTGTTGACAAACGTAAAGAGGACGTTCCACAGTGTTGACAAATGTAAAGAAGAGGTTCCACAGTGTTGACAAACGTAAAGAAGAGGTTCCACAGTGTTGACAAATGTAAAGAAGAGGTTCCACAGTGTTGACAAACGTAAAGAAGAGGTTCCACAGTGTTGACAAATGTAAAGAAGAGGTTCCACAGTGTTGACAAATGTAAAGAAGAGGTTCCACAGTGTTGACAAATGTAAATAAGAGGTTCCACAGTGTTGACAAACGTAAAGAGGACGTTCCACAGTGTTGACAAATGTAAAGAAGAGGTTCCACAGTGTTGACAAACGTAAAGAAGAGGTTCCACAGTGTTGACAAATGTAAAGAAGAGGTTCCACAGTGTTGACAAATGTAAAGAAGAGGTTCCACAGTGTTGACAAATGTAAAGAAGAGGTTCCACAGTGTTGACAAACGTAAAGAAGAGGTTCCACAGTGTTGACAAACGTAAAGAGGACGTTCCACAGTGTTGACAAATGTAAAGAGGACGTTCCACAGTGTTGACAAACGTAAAGAAGAGGTTCCACAGTGTTGCCAAACGTAAAGAAGAGGTTCCACAGTGTTGACAAACGTAAAGAGGACGTTCCACAGTGTTGACAAATGTAAAGAGGACGTTCCACAGTGTTGACAAACGTAAAGAAGAGGTTCCACAGTGTTGACAAGCGTAAAGAAGAGGTTCCACAGTGTTGACAAACGTAAAGAAGAGGTTCCACAGTGTTGACAAGCGTAAAGAAGAGGTTCCACAGTGTTGACAAACGTAAAGAAGAGGTTCCACAGTGTTGACAAACGTAAAGAAGAGGTTCCACAGTGTTGACAAACAGTGTTGTTGTCTCTGTAGTTTCTGTCCTGTATGTTCTCTGCTTCTTGTTGTCTGACCTTCTCATGGTCTCCCCCCTTCTTTTTCTCTTCCACCTCTCTTTCTTCCTCCTCCCTCCCTCCTTCCTCGTGTCCTCTTCTGCTCCCTGCTGTCCCCTCCTTCCTCGTGTCCTCTCCCCCCTCCCCGTCTCCTTCCTTCTGCTGTCTCCTCCCTCTCTCCTCCCCCTTCATAACATTCAATATCTCACCCCCCCCCACCTCTCTCCATCTGTTATCAGATGAGTCAGTGTGTTCAGTGTTCAGTCAGCAGCATCAGCAGCATGGCGTCTCTCAGCTTCCTGCTCCTCAGCGTTGCTCTGATCCACTCCGCCCAGGTAAGGACGAGTGTGTGTGTGTGTGTGTGTGTGTTTGTTGAATGTGTTGATTTATCCTCAAGATGCTGCGTCGTCACGGTAACCTGATAGTGAGCAGAAAGATGAAGCTGCTGTTTATCTTCTGTCTGTCAACGTTACATCAGTGTGTGTGTGTGTTTAAGAGTGTGTGTGTGTGTGTGTGTGTGTGTGTGTGTGTGTGTGTGTGTGTGTGTGTGTGTGTGTGTGTGTGTTGAGCCAGCCGCTGAGACCGGAGGAACATTTCATCGCTGTCACCATAGCGACGGGAGACGGTAACCAACGGCAACAAGGCCATATGTTACAGCAGGTCACATGACACCTGACGGCTGTTTGTATGTGTGTGTGCGCGACTTGTTCATCTATCCTCGTGAGGACTACATGACGTGAGGACATATCAGGTCACAAAGGGCTGTTTGAGGTTCAGCACTCAATTTAAAAATGTCATTTCTTCACATAGTGTGAAAGTTTATGTTAAGCAAGTTCTGATGTTAATGGCTTCAATGTTTAAAAAAAACAATCTCCGTCTAAATGGTCACGGGAAACAACAGTTCCAGGTTCCTGCGTCACAGCTTCTGGTACGTTAGTAGACTCACAAATGTTCAAAAACAGAAGTCCAGCCGGATCCTTTTATGTTCTCACTATGAACGTAGAACATCTGCAGGTAATCAAAGGGTCTGATTTCAGTGTTTAACCTCCAAACATCCTGAGATGTTTAACCATGTTTTAGTGTCTGGAGATCAGTTAAAACAACACTGTTAAAAATGAGTCACATATAAAAGTCATTTTCTGAGCTTTAATTGTTGCTTTTTCATTTGTGGGACAAAGTCTAAAGTAGAATCCTGTTCAGACTCTTTTATTATTCAGACGTGTTCGCATTTTCGGCGATCATATAATATGGAAACATATTCATCACAGCCAGAGGAAACTGACTGAATCAGCAGGAAGTCAGACAGAGTGATGCTCCTCACAGGACTCATTTCCTCCTCCTCCTCTTCATCACTCAATCACTCAAATTGCTGATGCAGTTAGTCAGATATTGAGCTCATAAATCACACGCATACCTGCAAACTTGTCGCTTTTCGGCGAAATTCACCGTTTTGAATCAAAATATATCATCCACGTGAATCGTGTAGATCCGTAGAGTTGTTTTTTTTGGGGGGGGGTCAACTGGCCAGCCAGCGTTACTGATGAGATGATGAGGCCCAGATACTGATGAGATGATGAGGTCCAGATACTGATGAGATGATGAGGCCCAGATACTGATGAGATGATGAGGTCCAGATACTGATGAGATGATGAGGTCCAGATACTGATGAGACGATGAGGTCCAGATACTGATGAGACGATGAGGTCCAGATACTGATGAGACGATGAGGCCCAGATACTGATGAGATGATGAGGTCCAGATACTGATGAGATGATGAGGTCCAGATACTGATGAGATGATGAGGTCCAGATACTGATGAGATGATGAGGTCCAGATACTGATGAGATGATGAGGTCCAGATACTGATGAGGTGATGAGGCCCAGATACTGATGAGATGATGAGGTCCAGATACTGATGAGATGATGAGGTCCAGATACTGATGAGATGATGAGGTCAAAGAGCTTAATGAAGAGGAGGCTGTTTGTGTAGTGCAGCTTGACGCAGGGCTGAGATGTGAGTGGAGCTGGGCCTGGATAAAGGTGGAGGTCTAAACAGACGTGAGTACAGCTTCCTGCTGTCAGTGTTTTAAATACATTGATGAGGCAGGTCTGCTGAATGCAGCCTCTGCTCCAAGGAGATGAACTACAGCAACAAGGGCTCACGTGACCTCTCATCACACTGTACACACTGTTCACTGTGATGACCACAGAGTAGATTATCATTTTAATTTAAATAATAGAACTGGATTGAATACATATTAATTGCAAATAGAAGATAGGCCACTATTCTAACAGCTGTACAGTAACAGTAGAAGTTAATATGAAGACATACAGTAACAGTAGAAGTTAATATGAAGACATACAGTAACAGTAGAAGTTAATATGAAGACGTACAGTAACAGTAGAAGTTAATATGAAGACGTACAGTAACAATAGAAGTTAATATGAAGACGTACAGTAACAGTAGAAGTTAATATGAAGACGTACAGTAACAGTAGAAGTTAATATGAAGACGTACAGTAACAGTAGAAGTTAATATGAAGACGTACAGTAACAGTAGAAGTTAATATGAAGACGTACAGTAACAGTAGAAGTTAATATGAAGACGTACAGTAACAGTAGAAGTTAATATGAAGACATACAGTAACAGTAGAAGTTAATATGAAGACGTACAGTAACAGTAGAAGTTAATATAAAGACGTACAGTAACAGTAGAAGTTAATATGAAGACGTACAGTAACAGTAGAAGTTAATATGAAGACGTACAGTAACAGTAGAAGTTAATATGAAGACGTACAGTAACAGTAGAAGTTAATATGAAGACATACAGTAACAGTAGAAGTTAATATGAAGACGTACAGTAACAGTAGAAGTTAATATGAAGACGTACAGTAACAGTAGAAGTTAATATGAAGACGTACAGTAACAGTAGAAGTTAATATGAAGACGTACAGTAACAGTAGAAGTTAATATGAAGACGTACAGTAACAGTAGAAGTTAATATGAAGACGTACAGTAACAGTAGAAGTTAATATGAAGACGTACAGTAACAGTAGAAGTTAATATGAAGACGTACAGTAACAGTAGAAGTTAATATGAAGACATACAGTAACAGTAGAAGTTAATATGAAGACATACAGTAACAGTAGAAGTTAATATGAAGACGTACAGTAACAGTAGAAGTTAACATGAAGACGTACAGTAACAGTAGAAGTTAATATGAAGACGTACAGTAACAGTAGAAGTTAATACGAAGACATACAGTAACAATAGAAGTTAATACGAAGACGTACAGTAACAGTAGAAGTTAATATGAAGACATACAGTAACAGTAGAAGTTAATATGAAGACATACAGTAACAGTAGAAGTTAATATGAAGACGTACAGTAACAGTAGAAGTTAATATGAAGACGTACAGTAACAGTAGAAGTTAATATGAAGACGTACAGTAACAGTAGAAGTTAATATGAAGACGTACAGTAACAGTAGAAGTTAATATGAAGACGTACAGTAACAGTAGAAGTTAATATGAAGACGTACAGTAACAGTAGAAGTTAATATGAAGACGTACAGTAACAGTAGAAGTTAATATGAAGACATACAGTAACAGTAGAAGTTAATATGAAGACATACAGTAACAGTAGAAGTTAATATGAAGACGTACAGTAACAGTAGAAGTTAATATGAAGACGTACAGTAACAGTAGAAGTTAATATGAAGACGTACAGTAACAGTAGAAGTTAACATGAAGACGTACAGTAACAGTAGAAGTTAATATGAAGACGTACAGTAACAGTAGAAGTTAATATGAAGACGTACAGTAACAGGGTTCAATGAAAACAAATCACTTTATTTTGTACAGGCAATGGTTCTCGCTTCTCTTGCTATCTTTGTTTTTATATGATTAAAACTTTTGAAAATGAGACCTTGGTCTCAATGGATTTTGTCTAAATAAATGTTAATAATAATAATAATAATATTGATTGAAAAAATAAGCTAACTAGCCAGCTGTTCAACTAGAGCTGAAATACTGATTAATAACTGAATAATAAATTAGTTTTACTCTACTGCGTTTCGTCACCGTACTCTACTGCGTTTCGTCACCGTACTCTACTGCGTTTCTCCATTGTATTCTACTGCGTTTCCCCATTACACTCTACTGCGTTTCGTCACCGTACTCTAGTGCGTTTCTCCATTGTATTCTACTGCGTTTCCCCATTACACTTTACTGCGTTTCTTCACCGTACTCTACTGCGTTCCTCCATTGTATTCTACTGCGTTTCTTCACCGTACTCTACTGTGTTCCTCCATTGTATTCTACTGCGTTTCTCCATTACACTCTACTGCGTTTCTTCACCGTACTCTACTGTGTTCCTCCATTGTATTCTACTGCGTTTCCCCATTACACTTTACTGCGTTTCTTCACCGTACTCTACTGCGTTCCTCCATTGTATTCTACTGCGTTTCTTCACCGTACTCTACTGCGTTCCTCCATTGTATTCTACTGCGTTTCTTCACCGTACTCTACTGTGTTCCTCCATTGTATTCTACTGCGTTTCCCCATTACACTTTACTGCGTTTCTTCACCGTACTCTACTGCGTTCCTCCATTGTATTCTACTGCGTTTCTTCACCGTACTCTACTGTGTTCCTCCATTGTATTCTACTGCGTTTCTTCACCGTACTCTACTGCGTTCCTCCATTGTATTCTACTGCATTTCTTCACCGTTGACTGTGTGTGTGTGTGTGTGTGTGTGACTCACAAGAAGTGATGATGGTGGTGACCTCTTACCTCTCTCTCTCAGTCTCTACCTGCAGCTCGCGGCGGGGGGCGTGGCCTTGACGTCTCAGTGGGCGGGGTCAGACGCCACCGCAGAGACCTCCGTGACTTGCTGCCCTATGAGGAACAGATGATGTCATATCCGGCCACTCAGGGAGGAGGCGGGGCCAATCATCTGTACTACCACTCAGATGGCTGGAGGGGGCGGGGCTTGGACCAGGCTCTGCAGCGATTGATGGAGAGGTACCAGAGGGAGGAGCAAGAAGAGGAGCAGAGAGCAGGTTAGAGAGCTTTAAATACTTCACCACCGACATATATGATATATTTATATATATATATATATATATTAGTGCTGGGCAACGATTACAATTTTTAATCGCATGATTTTTTTGCGATTAATCGTGATTAATCGCGAACCGGTCGGCTTAAAAATGTCCGCTTAATAATAAAAAAAAAAACTGCGTTAATGCGCGATAAAATAATTGTCGGCATTAATTTATTAATGCGCTATCGCGATAATAACGCATTAACTTGCCCAGCAGTAATATATATCTATATATGCTAATGACTAATCGTCTGATTGATTCACAGTCTATGTGACCGTTCTGCTCCGCCTACTGAACGATGCTCAGAGCTCAGGTATGGTCGACCCGGGTGACGTGGAGGTGGTGGAGGAAGAGGAGGAAGAGGAGGAAGAGGAGGATGATCAGGGGCCACTGGGGGACTTCCAGGGCCTCGCTCCCCCAGACTACGATGAGACAGCGGGGGGGCTGAAAATGGGGAGGCCCCCCCCCCCGGCGGCCTGGTGGGGTCTGCTGGAGCCCCAGATGGCTCAGGCTCTGCTGGACAGGTATACCTCGTGTGGGGGGGCTCTCAATGACTGTCTGTAATCAAAGTTATTGATAATAACCTGAGGCCTGTGATTGACAGGATGGAGCCTCAGCTGGCTCAGACTCTGCTGGAGAGAACGAGACCTCATCAGGCTGGACGAGTTCCATCAGGAACAATCAGAGGAGACCAGGACTCTATGAGGTCATATATCTATAATGACAGAAATACAATAAAAATAGAATATATATAAATTTAAAATACATATCAATACTTTTTTCCCCAATTATTATTATGGTCACATGACATGTTTATTATTATTATTATGGTCACATGACGTGTTTAATATTATAATAATAATATTAATATTAAAGCTGTGAGCAGCGATGAATGGGCTCTCGCATCCTCCCGCACGTCGGGGGTGCCGGGACTCCAGCCGCGTTGTCCGACATTTTTTTCCTGCGTTGACCGTGTGACGCAGGAAATGATGCTTTGCAAATAGTGCACCGCTTCCTGTATCCACTGTGTGGCGCTACAGAACACGCGCAAACATGTATTATGTTGCTCTATATCAACTGTAAACCACATTGTGTAAAAGTCATATAAATCGGATGCTGTTTGTCACAAAACGCAGATTTCCTTTAGCTAGCAAAGTTTGGTCACCAGTTTGGGACCGTTATGCTGCGTTCACACCAAACGCGGTGCGAATTATTTGCGCGCTAGATTACATACAAAGTCTATGCACAGACGCGATGAGACTGGAGTGACGCGAATCTGCGATGGCGCGGCGCGCTGGACGCGAATTTGCGGCGCGATGGACGCGAATCGCGTCAAACGCCAAAACGCCGAAGTTGAAATATTTTAACTTCTGCGAAAAAATCGCGTGACGCTGTGGCGCGATAGCCTATCAGCGTTGAGATGTTTCCCCTGTCATCACTGACTTCCTGCCGTTGCTGAATCAGGAAATAAATACCGGAGCCGTCTGTGTTCACCCGGAGCTCTACGATACCTCGTATCAATAGAGACCGGACCAAACTATGTGTATAAATGTGTGTGTGTGTGTAAACCAGATGGTACAAACAATGAAAAAGACGCTGCCGTATTTACGTCTAGATGACGTTATTGTGAGTGTTGATGGAGCTGCTACCATGTTAGCATAGCCTAGCACCGATCCATCCGAGCTCCATTGAGAAAACAAGTATTTTAAAAGTTATTTGCTTGTCGTCTTGCGGAGAGAACTAACAAAACATGAATTCAGACAAATGGGCATCATTAGGTAGTTATTTCAGAGTCCCTTTTTGTTGGTTTATTGCAGTTAAATCACAGCCAAATCAGTTTATTTGGGGCTCATACAGCCGTAGTAAACAGCGGACGTGTGGCTTGCTAGACACAATGAATACATCTCGATCAAATACACGGAGCTGCTCCGGATGATGTTATTAACCAGACATGACGGCGTTTAGTTTCCCGTGATATCTGGGACTTCCACAACACGTACTAAGCAGAAATAGGTTATTTTTTCCATGGTTAATGGCGGACAGTTGAACGGCTTTCAGGGCGATAAGCCCCGCCCCCTCTCCAGCGCGATTCACGCGAATGAACACAAATGGTCCCCGGCGAGACCGGCGGCGCGATGGATGCGAATTTGCGGCGCGATGAATTCGCGCCGCGTTTGGTGTGAACGCAGCATCAGGAACAAGTCCGGTGGAGTTACATCAGCTTTTTTGATGGGGAATCACGTAAAGTAGCCACCCGCTACGGCTAAGCCATTCCGTCAAACGTAAAGATTTTGATACATTTTAATCACAACGATCTTGAGATTGTACTGACAAAATTTGAAGTGGATCTGACAAAGTCCCTAGGAGGAGTTTGTTAAAGTATAGCGACTAGAAATAGGCCAAAATCTATGGAAAAATGACACAAAAATCTAAATGGCCGACTTCCGAGTCTCCATAAGATACATGTACCTACCAATTTTCATAAATGTACCTGAAACGTAGTGCTGCTCTTTTGAAAATGTTTAGGGGGCGCTATGGAGGCAATTCAAATCGGCCAAGCCAAAATCCCATGTAAAATATGTCTTCCCATGACCTGTGACACATGTACAAAGTTTCATGGATGTTACTGGATGTGATGTGCTCATATGCTGCAAATTTGGTGATTTTAGGACAAATGGTTGAGAAATTAAGTGTATTGATATATAAGCCACGCCCCTAAGAAGTTTATTGGTCCATATCTTGTAAACGCAAAGAGATATCAAAAATATTTGAAGTTGTTGATGAAGTAGATCCAATAATGATCCACAGCAAATTTGGTAGCAATCGGACCAAGCGTGTAGGAGCAGTTTGTAAAAATGTGTTTTTCACAAAATAAAAAATGGCGGAAATTCTAAGTAGGCGGAGTTTAGGGGTCTGAGTCTGAGAGGCTTTTTTGTAGATCTAGCGGAGCTGGACATGTGTGTCCAATTTCAAGTAAATCGGACATACTGGCCGAGTGGCGTCGCCGGTCCAACTTCTAGGGGGCGCTAGAGAGTCAAAATATGTAACAAATATGCAACCTATATCAGAGGGCTGTATTCACCAGGCCTGACAAGTGTGCAACGTTTGGTGAGTTTTCGAGTCTGGCAAGTCCCCCAAATATGCGCCCGATGTTCTCTGTGTATACTATGTAATGTATGTACTATATCATTATGGTCTCTCTCATCTCCTCAGACGTCTGGTTGCTAGGTTACTGTCCAGTATCGGCCCTAACGGTCTCCGCGTGAGGAGAGACCTGTCAATCACAGCTGAGCCCGTTAGCTCCGCCCACAGGAGGAGCCGCCGCTCCCTCGATGACGTCACTCCTCCGTCGCCTAGCAACAACCCCCCTCTGCTCAGAGTGAAGCGGCTCGAGGAGGAGGAGCCCCGCCCCCCCGCTGCCGGGCTGCAGAGGATGAAACGAGAGGAAGAACTGCATCATGGGAGTCGTAGGCGCCGGAGAAGAGCCGCGAACTACGACTCCCAAATACTAATCGATCAGATCCTAGCGTACATGAGGGAGTAAGAGGAGACGAGAGGAGACGAGGAGAGAGGAGAGAGGAGGAGACGAGAGAGGAGACGAGAGGAGAGAGGAGAGAGGAGAGGAGACGAGAGACGAGAGACGAGAGACGAGAGACGAGAGACGAGAGACGAGAGACGAGAGACGAGAGACGAGAGGAGACGAGAGACGAGAGACGAGAGACGAGAGACGAGAGACGAGAGACGAGAGACGAGAGAGGAGAGGAGACGAGAGAGGAGAGGAGAGGAGGAGAGAGGGGAGAGGAGAGGAGAGGAGAGGAGAGAGGAGACGAGAGAGGAGAGAGGAGAGGAGAGGAGAGGAGAGGAGGAGAGAGACGAGAGACGAGAGACGAGAGACGAGAGACGAGAGAGGAGAGACGAGAGAGGAGAGAGGAGAGGAGACGAGAGAGGAGAGGAGAGGAGGAGAGAGGGGAGAGGAGAGGAGAGGAGAGGAGAGAGGAGATGAGAGAGGAGAGAGGAGAGGAGACGAGAGAGGAGAAGAGAGGAGAGGAGAGGAGAGGAGAGGAGAGGAGAGGAGAGAGAGGAGAGAGGAGAGAGGAGAGGAGGGGAGGATGAGAGAGGAGAGGAGAGGAGAGGAGAGGAGAGGAGAGAGGAGGGGAGGGGAGGATGAGAGAGGAGAGGAGAGGAGGAGAGGAGAGGAGAGGAGAGGAGAGGAGAGGAGAGGAGAGAGGAGGGGAGGGGAGGATGAGAGAGGAGGGGAGGATGAGAGAGGAGAGGAGAGGAGAGGAGAGAGGAGAGGAGGAGAGGAGAGGAGAGGAGAGGAGAGGAGAGGAGAGGAGAGGAGAGGAGAGGAGAGGAGAGGAGAGGAGAGAGGAGGGGAGGGGAGGATGAGAGAGGAGAGGAGAGGAGGGGAGGATGAGAGAGGAGAGGAGAGGAGGAGAGGAGAGGAGGAGAGGAGAGGAGAGGAGAGGAGAGGAGAGGAGAGAGGAGGGGAGGGGAGGATGAGAGAGGAGAGGAGAGGAGAGGAGAGGAGAGGAGAGGAGGAGAGAGGGGAGAGGAGAGGAGAGGAGAGGAGAGAGGAGACGAGAGAGGAGAGAGGAGAGGAGAGGAGAGGAGAGGAGGAGAGGAGAGGAGAGGAGAGGAGAGGAGAGGAGAGGAGAGGAGAGGAGAGGAGAGGAGAGGAGAGAGGATGTTTTGTTTCCTGTATTTTTGGTGTTTTGCTGCTTTCAGTAAAAATGTATCTGATCAGTTTGTTTGTTGTTAAAAAAGAACGACGTCATCGTCAACATTCTGGATTAATAAACTTCTAGAGATCAATATCTCGTTTAAAACAACAAATAATTCATGAAAATAAAAGTGAAGATTCAACTTGATTCATAAGTGAAAAAGATATTTGATATAATCTAAATATTATAGTATAAATATGTGAGGATCCTTCAAACTAACATGTATATGAATCAATAAACTTCACTATGATCATACTTATGATGTATTACATCAAACATGTGAATGAAGGTTTAAATAATCTCCTCAATTTGGTCTATCGAGAAGCTTTAAACACTACATTACCCACAATCCTCAGCCAACCACTTCAAATTTCTGCATTTATCCGTCAGTTCTTGAAAGATAATCCTGAAACTGGAGCTCTCTGATTGGTTGTTTCTGACAGCAAAGCTCTCTGGGACTTGTAGTTGACTCCGCCCCCTTTGATTATCTGTCAATAAAGGTCAATATTTACCACGAAAACACCTGCTCATCAGCTCTGTGATTGGTTCGTTCCTAATGTGTTTATGTCGTGACATCACTCGTCTGATTAAAGTATCCATGAAAACCTTCCTCTGTCTCAATAAGTACAATAAATATTAGTCATTGTTGTCAAGTTTTACACATGTTTTTATAGTTTATATATCTGGAATAAGGAAGTAAACGTTATACTTCAAACTGGTAAACACTTACCTTTACCTGTTCAGGGCCTTGTTCCTCGTACGTGGTTCAACTAAGTCCATCAAATGTCCTATTAGCAGCTTAAATTACTGAGATGATTGAAGTCAGGATATCTCGGTTCCTCAAAGGCTGATCAGCTCAAACAATCTCGTTAAGTTGAACCAGACCTCAGTCATCAGGATAAGTGGGCGTGCCCGTTTTACGTCAGAAGGGGGAAGAGTCGATCACAGAAACCATGATTTTCTAACAGTACAATAGTGAATAAAGTCAAAGAAAGAGCGTCTTTGTTCTCCGCTGGCGAGCAGGAGATGATCATGAACGCTTATGAGGAAGTCAAGACCATAATCATGACTAATCTAACACCGCCACCGCTGAGAGGGCTCGACAAGAAGCACGGCAACATATCAGACAAGTTAAATACGTAAGTGTTGGGAAATGTATCGGCTCATTTGAAGTGCCTCATCACCCCAATCAATCAGATGATATGTCTTTAAATGTGCGTCAGTAGGCTTAATGGAATGCATCATCAATGAGATCTTATAGAGGAAATAATCATCTCAACTCTTTCACAATAAGTAGATAAAACAAGCCCAACGAGTATCTAACTGATAGGAATCAATAGATACTTATGAGGATATATGTACTGTATGCTCTCATGTATCATACTATACATGTGTATATACATGTATGTGTAGATCACATATAGAACTAGGAGTTTGAATATGTGTGTGAATCTGTGTATGGATCAGTATGTATATTATTCATAATCAGACATTCAATCAACTGAAGCAGTGAAGAGAACTTGTGTGTGATTCTCTCTCTTCTTATCATGAGTACAGTAATGATATGCTATGGTGTACTAATACCACTGTCATATCATGATGAGAGCTTTAACCCCCATGTAGTTTAACCATCAAGAGGACATGGGAGCAAGTCAAACCTAAGCACACCAACATGATTCAGAATGGTGAGTCCATACAATATGTGCCACGGTAATGTATTGAACACATCCAGAAGCTTCTTAAGCACCAAATAAACTTCACCAACAGCACGGCATGCAGCGGCATCGCCCACACTGTACAATAATGTACCACTCGCTCACAGCTCACGGCTCTGATCCAGTCTGTGAGACGCTCAATGCTCGGCTGTGTGTTCACCATGTCTGACTCCAGAAGGTCTTGTTCATCAATGATTCCTTGTATCAGAATCGATCGCGCTCGTACAGGAAGTCATCGTGATGTGATAAGGGATCTTGGCGATCTCGGTCCGTGTACGTTTTAGTCTGTTTTACCGTTAAAATACGGACATTTTGAGCCTGACTTACGTATGTAATCTCATCCTCGAAATTATCCGGCGAACTCAGTTAGTCACGTACGAGGAACGGGTCCCAGGTGACTTCACCAGGTAAACCGGTTACATCAGTTAAACATGTAACTTCACCTGCTCTGTATTTCATTGTATACATTTTCTCACATGACCTAAACATCAGGGTCCTTTGCTCTCTGATTGGCTGTCAATAGATGATGTCACTCTGATGTAATCTTTCAATGATTGAGAGAAAACTTGTATCTGATAAAAACTGTTTATTTATGTGGATCAAACATGAAGACACAAACATGAATACTGTTTCCGTAACTGTTTAATCTGATGACATGCGCGATACATTCTGTAAACACAAACAACAATCTGCATACACCAGTGGTGGGCCGTCAGGGCCTTCAAAGCCTTCTCTGCTGGCCTAAACAGAATCACAAAGTTATATCTATTTCATAATTTAATAATTTTTCTTAAATACACTACATGTATTATAATTTATAAAAGTATTTTTCCCATTATCTTATGTTCTCATTGCACAGCTACTGTCTTCCTCAGTTGCTCTGCTTCCAGTGCAGCTTGTTTTAAGTAGAGCTTTTATCCAATCAGATTTCACCTCTGTGTCTCTAGGTAGAAGAGAGGCCCGAGGCCTGCAGACTCACAAGTGAATCCATGTGCAGTTTAAGTGAATGGGGACGATATTGTTGATTGTCATCGTGTTCAACCAATCAGATCTTTAGTTTGACATGTTGGGCGTATTCTTTGACGTGTCAGAGCCTGCTAGCTGGCCTACAACTACGTCAGCATTACGTGCAGCTCAGTTTTCAGGAGCAGCTCTGCTGTGGGGTGCAGCGTGTGCTGTGATTGGTCAGTGGGCGAGCACGTGACTATTGCGAAACGAAACTTACAGCAGAGGCTTGGTTGGAGTAGTAAGAGTTCAAATTGAAAGATATGGAAGAAATTATGACATTTCTTGCATTTTGCTTGGTGTAGATTATTAATTTTTTTACCTAGCTTTGTTTTTTGACTGAAATTGGAGGAGAAACGGATTTGTGAGTTGGGATTTAACTGTGGGATTAAACTCTTCGTCAACAAAGAAAGGAGGATGGAGTTTGTCTTTAAGTGATCAGCATTTGGTAAGTCAACTGCGTTCGTTTTTTTACATCTAATATCTGAATGGCCCTTGATTGTGTAGCAGAATGCGTGTTGCTGCTGTTGTTTTCCCGTGAAGCTAGTTAGCCTAGCCTCTCAGAACACTTGGGGAGCCCCAGCTGTTTTGTTTTTTTGTTCCGGTTCAGAGGTCACACAGCCCGTTGTCTCCTAGTGAGCGCAGAAAACATTATATTTCCTACAATTTAAGCTTCTGCATTTTCCAAATGCACTAGTATTATTCAAACGCATTGTTCGGTTTGTAAGCCTCGTACCGAACGGTTTAATACGAATACGTGTATTATTACAGCCCTAGAAACGAATAATAACCCCAGCTGTGGCACCATCATGAGGTTATTAGGTGGTATTTCAGCAGTGAAGGCCCAGGTATACAATGCACGGCCCGCCACTGGTGTACAAACATTATAAAATTATTGTTTTTCTTTTGAAGCTGCACTGAACTGTACGGAGACACATTAGGGACAATTCTATTTCCTAATTTAAGCTAATTTTTAGCTAGCTTGACCCAGTTGCTAACAGAATTTTAAGCTAATTCTTAGCTAGCTGCACCCAGATGCTAACATGATTTTATGCTAATTCTTAGCTAGCTGGACCCAGATGCTAACATAATTTTAAGCTAATTCTTAGCTAGCTGGACCCAAATGCTAACAGAATTTTAAGCTAATTCTTAGCTAGCTGGACCCAGATGCTAACAGAATTTTAAGCTAATTCTTAGCTAGCTGGACCCAGAAGTTAACTCTATTGTAAGTTGATCCAGAAGCTAAATCTATGCTAAGTTAACTATAACTTCATATTGATGGATCAGTCAAATGTTTTCCTATCTGATGTTTCTGGGTTAATGTGTTTGTAGCATGTGAACTCTTTCATATCCTGTTTAGTTTATTCTACATCAATACTTCATATTCTATAAGATCATCACATGTTCTGTTAGAACCTCGTATCTCTAAAAACAACAAACTGTTTTCAGCTTTATGACGATTCCTCTTCCATCTGATCACAGAGAGTTTATGTAGCTGAAGAAGTAGAAGATTTTATCAACACTTAAAGGAACATCTCATCCTTCAGTTTATCACAAACATTCAAAAAAACATCACATTTGTACTTCAGTATAGTACTCGAGTAAATGTCGGCTACTTTCCATCGCTAACTGACAGAAGCATCTCCTCTGATGATGATGATGGTGATGAAGAAGGATGGAGATATCTGGAGGAAGAGGAGGAGAAGGATTAAATAATAAAGTGTGTGAAAAGTGTTAAAGAGACAGAAGAAGAACAGACTTACCTGGTGACTTTACGCCGACATCAGCAGACCTGTGGTCACTGCAGGAACACACACACAGTTACTGCTAATGCTAAGCTAACTGTACTTGAGCTAATGCTAAGCTAACTTTAAGCTAACTGTACCTGGAGCTAACTCTATGCTAACTTGACTCAGAAGTTATTTCTAAGCTAACTGGACCTGAAGCTAACTATATGCTAACTGTACCTGAAGCTAACTGTAAGCTAACTGTACCTGAAGCTAACTCTATGCTAACTCTATGCTAACTTCCTCACCGTCCTTGGCGTCCGGTGGCAGCAGGGCGTCCTGTCTGTTGGCGAGGACGAAGGCCAACGTGGCCAAGATGGCGGCGTCCAGAATGCCCAGCATGGCCAGGATGTAGGCCCAGTGGACCGAACAGTTACCTGGAGAGAAGCTGCCCACCTGGAGAACAAGACGAGATCAATGAGTCACTGATCACCTGATCACACACCTGTTGTCATTTTCACAACAAATCTACAACATGAAGACTTCCAACAAGGTTAACATGTTAATATAATATTAATACATCTTTAATACTTAAAGTATATTTTAATATTTATTAATGACTAATAAAACTCACAGAGTCTCCACACAGAGCTCTCATCTCTGGACTCTCCCACGAGTCTGGAAACAAAAGACAAGCCAATGCCAGACAAAAACCTGAGAGACAGACAGGCAGACAAACAGAGAGAGACAGGCAGAGAGACAGACAGAGAGACAGGCAGAGTGACAGACAGAGAGAGACAGAGAGACAGACAGGGAGACAGGCAGAGAGACAGACAGAGAGACAGACAGGGAGACAGGCAGAGAGACAGACAGAGAGAGACAGAGAGACAGGCAGAGAGACAGACAGACACACAGACAGACAGACAGGCAGAGAGACAGACAGACACACAGACAGACAGACAGGCAGAGAGAGACAGAGTGACAGACAGAGAGAGACAGAGAGACAGACAGGGAGACAGGCAGAGAGACAGACAGAGAGAGACAGAGAGACAGACAGAGAGACAGGCAGAGAGAGAGACAGACAGACAGACAGGCAGACACACAGAGAGAGACAGGCAGAGAGACAGACAGGGAGACAAAGAGAGAGAGAGACAGACAGACACACAGAGAGACAGACAGGAATAATAAATTAAATTCTGTATTATAGATTATAGATTGTTATGGTTATAGTTAGCATTAGCTTAGCTAGCTTGTGACAAACAGCTAATACGATTCCTCCATGTTGGACTCTCCGTCCATTCATAGTCCATCTCTGTCAGGACAGGCTGCTACTGGTCAATGGTGAAAACTTGCATTTCAAAGTTCACAAATGTTGAACTCTCCATGAAAAATGTGTGCAAAATGTCACCGTTTTGACTGAAACCATCATCAGTAAAACCACAAGGACCAGTAGAACCTGTAGAACCACAAGGACCAGTAGAACCTGTATAACCACTAGGATCAGTAGAACCACTAGCACCAGTGGAACCTGTAGAACCACTAGGACCTGTAGAACCACTAGGACCTGTAGAACCAGAAGAGGCACACAGACCAGTAGAACCACTAGGACCAGTATAACCTGTAGAACCACTAGGACCAGTGGAACCTGTAGAACCACAAGGACCAGTAGAACCTGTAGAACCACTAGGATCAGTAGAACCACTAGGATAATAAGATAATGGGAAAAATATTCATAATACATGTAGTGTATTTATGAAAAATTATTAAATTATAAAATAGATATAACTTTGTGATTCTGTTTAGGCCAGCAGAGAAGGCTTTGCAGGCCCTGACGACCCACCACTATGAACAGTGAACTAATGTGTTCTGATTCTCATCATATTGGGCTCTGAGCTTTATTTTCTGTGACTTCATTTCAGATGTGAGATGGTACGTTCTCTCAAAAGAGTTCTTTGTGTCGTAGTGTCGCTTCATATTACCGCTTTTAATAATCGTCACGGTCTCTGAACATACGAGACATACTGGTTTTAAACTGCCCGTGTGAAGAATTAACCTATAAGAGTCTGTTCATTGTTGGTTAAAGACTCTGGTCTCTCTGGTCCCTCTGGTCTCTCTGGTCCCTCTGGTCTCTCTGGTGACTCTGGTCTCTCTGGTCTCTCTGGTCTCTCTGGTCTCTCTGGTCCCTCTGGTCCCTCTGGTCTCTCTGGTCTCTCTGGTGACTCTGGTCTCTCTGGTCTCTCTAGTCTCTCTGGTCTCTCTGGTGACTCTGGTCTCTCTGGTCTCTCTGGTGACTCTGGTCTCTCTGGTCTCTCTGGTCTCTCTGGTCTCTGTGGTCCCTCTAGTCCCTCTGGTCTCTCTGGTCTCTGTGGCCTCTCTGGTCTCTCTGGTCTCTGTGGCCTCTCTGGTCTCTCTGGTCTCTCTGGTCTCTGTGGTCTCTGTGGTCTCTCTGGTCTCTCTGGTCTCTCTGGTCTCTGTGGTCTCTGTGGTCTCTCTGGTCTCTCTGGTCTCTCTGGTCTCTCTGGTCCCTCTGGTCTCTCTGGTTTCTCTGGTCCCTCTGGTCTCTCTGGTCCCTCTGGTCTCTCTGGTTTCTCTGGTCCCTCTGGTCTCTCTGGTCCCTCTGGTCTCTCTGGTCCCTCTGGTCTCTCTGGTCTCTCTGGTCCCTCTTGTCCCTCTGGTCTCTCTGACCACTTTTCTCTCTTTGGAGAACGTCATGTGAAATAACTTCTCTGACTCACGTAATAATTCTTCTGCTCTTCTTTCTCATTCCTCGTCTCTCCCTCGTGTGTGTAAATCTCAATCGAGTCAGGAAACTTGTCAGAACACTCATATTTGATTGGCTGAGCTGCATCACGTGATGTGATTTATAACGCATTGGTCGGCGTGTTTCCTGCACCGTGCCGTACAGGCTGAAAAAGCTGCACCGGTTAAAATAGAAGCGCTCCGTCAAAATAAAATCGGTTTTAGGTCCTGGGTCCGGATACAACGGCGTCTGGGTCCGGATCCGGACCACTGTCCGCCTATTAGTGACCCCTGCTGTAGAACCACTAGGACCAGTACAACCTGTAAAACCACTTGGACCAGTAGAACCAGTAGAACCAGTAGTACCAGTAGAACCACTTGGACCAGTAGAACCAGTAGTACCAGTAGAACCCATAAAACCACTTGGACCTGTAGAACCACTAGGACTTGTAGAACCACTAGGACCAGTAGAACCAGTAGAACCAGTAGAACCAGTGACTAACCTGCAGTGAGCTGCAGCCAGGCACAGATCTTGTAGACCGTGGCGGCGCTGCAGAACCTGAAGAGACAGAGACAGAGGATGCTGGTCCACACTGCCCACAGAGACACGCCCACTAAGACCGCCACAGACTGGAAGGACGGCAGAGGGGACAGACTGGAGAGACCACCACGACAGTCCAGGACCGGCCAGTCGGACTCCACACACACCTGAAGACACACACAGGGACAAACACGGGGACACACACAGGGACACACACAGGGACACACACAGGGACACAAGCTGTTAGAGTTGCTCAGCTGTGATTGGACAGTCACCGTTTGGAGGCGTGGCTTCATGTGTCTCACCTCAAACAATCCCAGAGTGCCGCTGGCCGGGACAGGCCCCGCCCCCAAGTGACGGGCATCTCCGGTCCCGATCCAGGACGGCTGCACCAGAACCACTATCTGGAGGATGGCGAAGCAGAGAGAACACACGGCCCAGAGGACACCGACCGCACGGGCACTACGGACAAACTCCGTCTGGTAGAGACCAGGAAGGTCAGACAGGGGGGGGGAAACAGACATACCTGAGGAGGGGGGGGGGAGACAGAGAGATTTGTTTTGATTTTTAGAAAAAAAGACAAAAAACAATCAACCAGTTTCTCCTCAGTGTGTTAGAAGGAGCGTTAAACACTAG
>JAVDOI010000036.1:445000-457638 GCA_032191485.1 Leptoclinus maculatus | reverse complement strand
GTATTAAATTTGAAACAAATCAGCAAAATCCAGCTACATCCACCATTGTCCTCAGGGTGGTGGTCCAGAGGAGCACAGCATGCTGCTGAGACCTGGAGTCGTGTCGTCCTGGATCTCCATCCTGTCTCTGTTCACCAGCGGTTCCTCATTCTCACTTAGCTCCATCATTGTTCAGCTCTTTCGTCACTTTCTGAACTATTTTTGCCAGTCTGAATCCTTCCTGCTTAGTGAGATCTCCTCTGTCCTTGCTTCTCATGTGCGATCTGGCAGAGTTGGAGAGCTTCTCTTTGTCAGAGAGGTAGTCCTCCACTTTAGCTCCTCTCACATTTTTACTTCTCCTCATATATTCCTGTATTTCCTCCACACTGTAGTCCTTGTGTTCAAAGGGCTCCCTGTCAGCAGCAGCGTCCTCTTCCAGACTGGATTCAGAGTCCTCCTCCAGACTGGACTCAGACTCTGCTGCTTCTCCACTTCCTCCTGTCGCCACTTTCTTCGCAATTGAGCTTTCGCTGTTTCCTCCCTGTTTCCTCTTCATCTGAGGGGCTTTGAGCTGCTCCTCGTCTCCTTCCATGTCCACCTCACTACCTGTAACTGGAGGTCGCTGCTGCTCGGAGGCGGCGGCGGCCGGGTCCGAGGACAGCTGCGGCGCTGGGGCGGCAGCTGGAGTCAGTCGGACCGCCGACATGACACGGGGAGCTGGAATCGGTCGGACCGCCGACAGGACACGGGGCTCCTCCACCTGTCTTCCAGTACTCTCCCCCACCTTCTGGACCTCGCTTGCCCCCTCCTCCCTCACCTCTTGTCCCGCACTTGTCTCTTCCTCCCTCGCCTCCTGGGTTTCACTTGCCCCCTCCTGGGTCTCACTTGTCTCCTCCTCCCTCACCTCTTGTAACCCACTTGTCCCCTCCTCTCTCCTCTTTTGGACCCCACCTGTCCCCTCCTGTCCGTCTTGTTTGTCCCCTCTGCCCTCCTCAGTACCTGTCTGGTTCTGGTCTTTATGAGAGACGTTTTTCTCAGGACAAGTCCTGCTCTGATGACCCATTCTTCCACAACTGTAACATTTAAAATCATCAGTCGCTGCATAAATGACATAGTCAAAGTCCTCCACTGTGATCTTGAACACGAGGTTGACCACCCTGCTCCTGTTGTTGGGGATCATGAGCAGCTGTCTCCTATGCCACCAACTGTCTTCCTATCTCCACCAGAACAGCCTCTTGGACCCCCAACAGTCCTGGATCAAGGTGGGTCACTCGACTGAGACAGCCCTCCTTGCGGTGACGGAGTCGCTTCACGCCGCGAGAGCTAACTCTCTCTCCTCTGTCCTGATTCTCCTGGACCTGTCTGCGGTGTTTGACACAGTGAACCACCAGATCCTCCTCTCCACCCTCGAGGGGATGGGCGTCTCAGGCTCTGCACTCTCCCTGTCTGCATCCTACCCGACAGGTCGATCCTACCAGGTGACATGGAGGGGGGCCGTGTCGGAACCACGCATGCTGACTACGGGGGTTCCACAAGGTTCAGTCCTGGGCCCCCTTCTCTTCTCGCTCTACACAACATCTCTGGGTTCTGTTATTCGCTCGCATGACTTCTCCTACCATTGTTATGCCGATGACACCCAGCTGGTCTTGTCATTTCCTCCGGTGACACTCAAGTGGAGACACGCATCGCTGCGTGCTTGGCTGACATCTCGAAGTGGATGACGACACACCACCTGAAGCTGAACCTGGACAAAACCGAGCTACTGTTCCTCCCGGGGAAGGGTTGCCCGCACCGAGACCTGTCCATCACCATTGATGATACCGTGGTGACGCCAACTCCGACTGCGAGGAACCTGGGTGTGACCCTGGATGACCAACTCATTCACAGCAAACATTTCATCGGTTACACGCTCCTGCAGATTCCTGCTCTACAACATCAGGAGGATTCTCTCCTTCCTCACTGAGGAGAGGAGCAGGTGCTCATCCAGGCTCTTGTCATCTCCCGCCTGGACTACTGCAACTCACTACTTGCCGGAGCCCCGGCGTCGGCCATCAGACCTCTGGAGCTCGTCCAGAAAGCTGCAGCTCGTCTGGTGTTCAATCGCCCCAAGTTCTCCCACACAACTTCCCTTCTCCGTTCTCTACACTGGCTCCCTGTAAGAGCTCATCCAGTCTAAGACTCTGGTGTGTGTGTGTGAATGTACGTGTAGACGTGTGTGTACGTGTAGGTGTGTGTGTGTGTATCAGTGGCGGGCCGTGGATGTTATACCTGGGCCTTCAGTGCTGTCCTACTACAGTTGAATTACCTCCTAATAACCTCATTATGACGCATCAATCCAGCAAACCTGCAGCGGATCCACGCATTCCACCACACGAGAGCACGAGACATTCAAATAGTATTCATCAAAGCGACACGATAGACAAACGAACAGTAGTAACGTTAGTATGGAAACTAACACACGCAGTTTGTCACTTACCCAAACTTAAAGAGTTTAATCCCAGTACATGGTTTCAGTTCCAGTAAGAAGTCCTTCTCCATTCATGGACCCAGTGATGACAGTCGAGCCTCCCCAGTTGTATTTCACCGGTCTGCTGCAGCAGGTTCACAGCGGGGCCGGGTTCCCTCCTCCGCCGGGGCACCGGCCGGCGCAGACCGCACGCCGGGCCGCGGTTGTGGAGCTGTTTACCTGCGAACGTGTTCGTTGAGTTGTAGATCCACTCGAGTCTCTCCAAAAGTGTTCAAAAGCACCGTAGCTTGTGTCCTGCCGTGCTATGGCGTCCTCAGGTTAGCGTAGCGTAGCTCCAAACACCAGGAGCTCAGTTAACATGAAACACATTCAGACATAAAATGTGCAACGCTTCTCCACCGCTGTCAGACAGAAATACCGTTCATACAAATCCTTTACCTGCTGAGTCAGGGCTGCCAGCTGTGGTTCACTGACCATTTCTTAAGATGTCCAGCTTTTCCTGAAATGTCCTTCTTTCTTGAGAAAGGCGTTATCAGTAACTCCACCACTAAATCCGTTTCTCTTCAGTCGTTGAGTGTTCAAAAAACAAAGCTAGGTCAAAAATAAATAAACTACACCAAGCAAAACCCTACAAATGTTATAATTTCTTCCATATCTTTCAATTTGAACTCTTACTCCTCCACTAAGCTCTGCTGGTGAGTTAAATTTCGTTTCACTTTAGTCACGTGCTCGCCCACTGACCAATCACAGCGCACCCTGCACTTCGCGGCAGCTGCACCTGGACATGTAATGTGACGTAGGTGTAGGCCGGCTAGTATGGGAGTAGCGGCTGCTGACACTCAAAGAATACGCCCAACATGTCAAACTAAAGATCTGATTGGTTGAACACTATGACCTCAAATGAGTCTGCAGGCCTCGGGCCTCTCTTCTACCTAGAGACACAGAGGTGAAATCTGATTGGATAAAAGCTCTACTTAAAACAAGCTGCACTGGAAGCAGAGCAACTGAGGAAGACAGTAGCTGTGCAATGAGAAAATAAGATAATGGGAAAAATATTTTTATAAATTATAATACATCAAAAAAAAAAAAAAAAAAAAGAAATATATATATATATATATTTTTTTTTGTGATTCTGTTTAGGCCAGCAGAGAAGGCTTTGCAGGCCCTGACGGCCGGCCACTGGTGTGTATGGATGTGTTACCTGGATGTTGAGGCTAGAAACCACCACGTCTCCAGTCGGTGTGATGATAGGCAGGTTCTCACAGCGAATCCCCTTCTCCACACTGATCACCTGACCTGCATGTGTGAATATATAAATATATATTACAATACTAATACATATAGTATATACAGTACATATATATATATATCCTACCTCTGATCTCCAGACGACCACACAGTCGGGTTCCATGTTGAACCACATCTCCTGCAGACGCCTCCTGTTTGTCTGCAGAGCGCCGGTAGATTCCTTCAGTCACGTCTTCAAACACGTCCAACATGTCAGAGACCCGAGCGGTGTAACCAGCCAGCTCCGTCACCTGCAGACACACAGCTGATTCTCTTAGGTTCATCCTTCACTGATCCAGCTGTTATAGTTAGTAGATCACTGATGATGATGAGGTTCTGTAACACAGTGGAGCTGCTGAATGTTCACACGTATCAACACTGTTCACAACACTACTAGAGCTAAATTTAAGACGGATAGAAATGAGGGCCGTTTGAGAACTAAAATGAGTTGTGGGGCGTTTGAGAACTAAAATGAGTTGTGGGCCGTTTGAGAACTAAAATGAGTTGTGGGGCGTTTGAGAACTAAAATGAGTTGTGGGGCGTTTGAGAACTAAAATGAGTTGTGGGGCGTTTGAGAACTAAAATGAGTTGTGGGGCGTTTGAGAACTAAAATGAGTTGTGGGGCGTTAGGGAACTAAAATGAGTTGTGGGGCGTTTGGGAACTAAAATGAGTTGTGGGGCGTTTGAGAACTAAAATGAGTTGTGGGGCGTTTGAGAACTAAAATGAGTTGTGGGGCGTTTGAGAACTAAAATGAGTTGTGGGGCGTTTGGGAACTAAAATGAGTTGTGGGGCGTTTGAGAACTAAAATGAGTTGTGGGGCGTTTGAGAACTAAAATGAGTTGTGGGGCGTTTGAGAACTAAAATGAGTTGTGGGGCGTTTGAGAACTAAAATGAGTTGTGGGGCGTTTGAGAACTAAAATGAGTTGTGGGGCGTTAGGGGGAGGTAGCAGAAACAGGAGAAGTGAAGGAGGAGGAGGTCAAGGAGCAGTGGTGGAACAGAAAGATGTTAAAAACAGCAGTAAGGAAAGGAGGTGAGGTAGGATAGGAGGAGAGGAAGAGGAGTGGTATGTTCACCTCCTTGTATGAGGTCATGATCCTCTCCACAGCGTCGGCTGCAGCATTGAGGAGGTTTCTAGCTGTGGTGAAGGCCTGCGTCCTCTCACTCACCAGATCCTCCTCCTTCATCACCAGGGCCGCCTGCTTCACCTCCTCAGAGTCTGCGTTCACAGACAGAGAGGTTACATAGGAGCATCTAACCGCCGATGACCCGCTCTCCCTCTGTAGCGGTGAGGTTTAGTAGTAACGAAGAGAAGAGAGGAAATGAACAACAGAGGAAACATCATGTAGCATTAAAGCATGGTGGAATTAGAATGCTAGCTAACTAGCTAGCCTTCTTCCACTACACTTCTTCACACTTTACTAGTCAAATGACCACAGGTCACAAGTCACACAGGCGTGTATTCACCGTATCTGGAGTATCCGGTGGCGGTGATGATGGGCATGGCGACCATCACCAGGCCGGAGGCGCTCCATACGTACTTCATGAGGAACTGTTCCAGCATGACGTACCACAGACGCTTCTTCAGGATCTGATGGATCTGAGAGGACAGAGACACGTAGCTCCTCTGTAGCTGTGCCATCTCCACCTACGAATCAAACGCACCCAAACTCATTATTATCATCAGGACAGGGCCATCTCCACCTACGAATCAAACGCACCCAAACTCATTATTATCATCAGGACAGGGCCATCTCCACCTACGAATCAAACGCACCCAAACTCATTATTATCATCAGGACAGGGCCATCTCCACCTACGAATCAAACGCACCCAAACTCATTATTATCATCAGGACAGGGCCATCTCCACCTACGAATCAAACGCACCCAAACTCATTATTATCATCAGGACAGGCCCATCTCCACCTACGAATCAAACGCACCCAAACTCATTATTATCATCAGGACAGGGCCATCTCCACCTACGAATCAAACGCACCCAAACTCATTATTTTCATCAGGACAGGGCCATCTCCACCTACGAATCAAACGCACCCAAACTCATTATTATCATCAGGACAGGCCCATCTCCACCTACGAATCAAACGCACCCAAACTCATTATTATCATCAGGACAGGGCCATCTCCACCTACGAATCAAACGCACCCAAACTCATTATTATCATCAGGACAGGGCCATCTCCACCTACGAATCAAACGCACCCAAACTCATTATTATCATCAGGACAGGCCCATCTCCACCTACGAATCAAACGCACCCAAACTCATTATTATCATCAGGACAGGGCCATCTCCACCTACGAATCAAACGCACCCAAACTCATTATTATCATCAGGACAGGCCCATCTCCACCTACGAATCAAACGCACCCAAACTCATTATTATCATCAGGACAGGGCCATCTCCACCTACGAATCAAACGCACCCAAACTCATTATTATCATCAGGACAGGCCCATCTCCACCTACGAATCAAACGCACCCAAACTCATTATTATCATCAGGACAGGGCCATCTCCACCTACGAATCAAACGCACCCAAGCTCATTATTATCATCAGGACAGGGCCATCTCCACCTACGAATCAAACGCACCCAAACTCATTATTATCATCAGGACAGGGCCATCTCCACCTACGAATCAAACGCACCCAAACTCATTATTATCATCAGGACAGGCCCATCTCCACCTACGAATCAAACGCACCCAAACTCATTATTATCATCAGGACAGGGCCATCTCCACCTACGAATCAAACGCACCCAAACTCATTATTATCATCAGGACAGGCCCATCTCCACCTACGAATCAAACGCACCCAAACTCATTATTATCATCAGGACAGGGCCATCTCCACCTACGAGTCAAACACGATGATGTGAGGTGATAGTAAACTCTACATGTGTCAGTGTTTGTCCACTAGAGGGCGCTCACCTTGTGTCCTCCATAGAAGGCGATCTCCTCAGAGTTGGCGATGATGCGAGAGTGCATGTATCTCAGGTCTCCTTTCCTCTTGGCCTCCTCTGCCACCAGCTTCCCGAATCGAGGCGAGCAGGAACGAAGGACTTTGGCGGTGAGCACCACCACCAGGCCGGCAATGACGGACGGCCATGTTGTGTTTGCTCCTGCAAGGAGGAAGATGACAGTCTTCATCAGGACATCAGATGTTTAAACTGGAACAAAGGTGCACCGGGTGTAACATATGGACCATGTGTACTAGGTGTACAAGGTGTACAATATGTACCAGGTACACAAGGTGTACAATATGTACCTTGTGTACCTGGTGTACCAGGTACACAAGGTCCCACATCCCTCACTAAAACCAGTCACAACCTCTGCCTCACCATCGACAACTCCACTCTGTCTCCGTCCCCACACATCCGCAACCTTGGAGTCATGTTTGACAGCAACCTCTCCTTTGAACACCACGTCAAACAAATCACCAGAACTGCCCTTTTTCACTTAAAAAACATAGTCCGTCTCCGCACATCACTCTCCTTACCTGCCGCTGAAACTCTGATCCACGTCTTCATCACCTCCAGAATCGACTACTGCAACAGTATTCTTTATGGCACAACATCCAGAATCCTTAATAAACTCCAGTACATCCAGAACTCTGCTGCTCGCCTGCTCCCCACTCCCGCTCCCGTGACCACATCACCCCTGTTCTCCAGAACCTCCACTGGCTCCCTGTCCCACAACGGATCCAATACAAAGTCCTTCTCTTCACTCACAAAGCCCTCCACTATCAGGCCCCTCCTACCTCACCGACCTGCTCCACCACCACACTCCATCCCGTCGGCTACGCTCCTCTGATGCCTCCTGTTCTCTTCCACTCAGGACCGAGCACCGGACATGGGGCGACAGAGCCTTCTCCATAGCTGCCCCCTCCCTCTGGAACTCCCTCCCCAAACACATCCCAGACTGCACCGACCCCTCCATATTCAAATCAAATCAAAACCCACCTGTTCAGAACTGCTTTTAATGTGTGACCAATATTGTGTGTTTTATGTTTTTAGTTTATAGCTTTTATATATGATGATTTTAATGTTAAGTGTCTTTGAGTATTATGAAAAGCGCTCTATAAATAAAATGTATTATTATTATTATTATTAAGGTGTACCAGGTGTACAAGATGTACCAGGTGTACAAGATGTACCAGGTGTACAAGATGTACCAGGTGTACAAGATGTACCAGGTGTACAAGATGTACCAGGTGTACAAGTTGTACCAGGTGTACAAGATGTACCAGGTGTACAAGATGTACCAGGTGTACAAGATGTACCAGGTGTACAAGATGTACCAGGTGTACAAGCTGTACCAGGTGTACAAGTTGTACCAGGTGTACAAGATGTACCAGGTGTACAAGATGTACCAGGTGTACAAGTTGTACAAGATGTACCAGGTGTACAAGATGTACCAGGTGTACAAGATGTACCAGGTGTACAAGATGTACCAGGTGTACAAGATGTACCAGGTGTACAAGATGTACCAGGTGTACAAGATGTACCAGGTGTACAAGTTGTACCAGGTGTACAAGATGTACCAGGTGTACAAGATGTGTACAAGATGTACAAGGTGTACAAGATGTACAGGTGTACAAGATGTACCAGGTGTACAAGCTGTACCAGGTGTACAAGTTGTACCAGGTGTACAAGATGTACCAGGTGTACAAGATGTACCAGGTGTACAAGATGTACAAGTTGTACCAGGTGTACAAGATGTACCAGGTGTACAAGATGTACCAGGTGTACAAGATGTACCAGGTGTACAAGATGTACCAGGTGTACAAGATGTACCAGGTGTACAAGATGTACCAGGTGTACAAGATGTACCAGGTGTACAAGATGTACCAGGTGTACAAGCTGTACCAGGTGTACAAGTTGTACCAGGTGTACAAGATGTACCAGGTGTACAAGATGTACCAGGTGTACAAGATGTACAAGTTGTACCAGGTGTACCAGGTGTACCATCTATAACAGGTGTACAGGTGTACCTTTGGACTGGGCTGTCTGCAGCAGGGTGTAGCAGGTCACCACCACGTCCAGGATGGGTTTGGTCAGGTTGGAGTAGAGATGAGCGACTGAAGCTGAAAACATGACGATGTCCTCAGTGAGAGACTGATCCGGATTAGACAGACGACCGTCCATGTTACTGACCCGGTAGTACGTCTGCAGGGACACGGGACAGGTGAGCGTGAGGCGTTCAGGGACTAAAACAAGGGTTCTCTAATGACTGTGTTACCTGGTTGGTGAAGTACAGCTGGTAGGCGTGGTCGACCAATCGGCTCCTGAACCTGAGGGCCAGCTGACCTTCCAGGAATCTAATGGTGCTATTGATGAAGGTCGCAGGAACCGCAACGAGGAGCCACTTAGAGAGCTGCAGCACGAAGGCCTGAGGGTCCTTCTGAACGATACACCTGACGATCACACCTGAGAGATCAATGGTACTGATGATCAATACTGTGATTATAATGTGTTTATGTATATATATTAGTGTATTCCCTTTACACAGTAGCAGTTATAACACAGTTATAATGATTCTGATAATAGATATTCAGCCGGTGTTCTTTTTATTTTTATGTTTGTTAGATTCTCAGTAGTAATAACTAAATGATGATTATTATACATATTCCAAATAAAAACACTTTAAAAACTCAAAAAAAATAATTTAAATTAATCAATTATTTTCTTGGTATTTTGGTCAGACACATATTTAACGCTGATTACTGTAATATGTGTGGTATTTGTTATAAATGTACGTTGGTACATAGAGGGTGATAAGAAGCTGTACATGGAGGGACTTAGGACCCAGGGGAGTGTAGGTGAAGGAAACAGGAAGAGACGCCACACAAACAGCTGTTCACCGCTCGCTGACGGTTCTAGTGTTAAAAATGTTGCTTAATAATAAAAAAATGCGTTAACGCGCGATAAAATAATTATCGGCGTTATTTAACTAATGTGTTAACGCGATAACTTGCCCAGCACTAATATATATGACTATAACTGACCGTCCAGAGCAGCCACGTAGATGGACAGGAAGGTTCTGGACATCAGGGTGAGCGAGTGCAGAGCCAGCAGACCGATCTCTGGACACAGGAACCGTGGAAACAAGAGCTTCAACAGACGAGACAGTCTGAGGATGAACTCCTTGTTCACTGACGGAGACCTGAGGACACAGAACCACACCCTGTAGTGGATCTGAAAGACCAGGAGCCGGGATCATGGAGCCAGAATAACAGTTAATCCAGCTATCTTTAACTAGGGTTTACCTCTGGTTTACTTCTGGTTTATCTCTGGTTTACCTCTGGTTAAACACTGGTTAATCACTGGTTAATCTCTGGTTAAAAACTGGTTAATCTCTGGTTAATCACTGTTTAATCTCTGGTTAAACACTGGTTAATCACTGTTTAATCTCTGGTTAAACACTGGTTAATCACTGTTTAATCTCTGGTTAAACACTGGTTAATCTCTGGTTAATCACTGGTTGATCTCTGGTTAAACTCTGGTTGATCTCTGGTTACACTCTGGTTGATCTCTGGTTAAACACTGGTTGATCTCTGGTTAAACTCTACTGGTTGAACTCTACTGGTTGAACTCTGGTTTATCTCTGGTTGAACTCTGGTTAAACTCTAGTTAAACACACACACTCTAACACACACACACCTGCTGTCTCTCTTCTTTCCTTCGACGTTGTCCACACAGCTGGAGGAGCTGCTGACCACGCCCACAGGTAGATTAGCTCCACCCAGCTGTTTACCTGCTGCACTCCTCTGAAGACACGACAAACACACCCAGAATTACCTGCTGTGTTTGTGTGTGCGTGTGTGAGAGAGTGTGTAGGTGTATGTGTGTTTCTCTGTGTGTGGGTGTGGGTGTGAATGTGTAGGTGTGTGTATGTCTCTGTGTCTGTGAGTGTGTAGGTGTGTGTGTGTCTATGTGAGCGTGTAGGTGAGTGTGTGTCTATGTGTGTGTGTGTGAGTGTGTAGGTGTGTGTGTCTGTGTGTGTCTCTGTGTCTGAGTTTCTCTGTGTGTGTGTTTCTCTATGTGTGTGTGTGTGTGTGTGTTACCTGTATCCTCCTCCAAACATACGGAGACAGTGTTTTTATGCTGTAAGCAACAAGCAGAGCGGCCGTCAGCTTCCTGAGTCTGGAGTTCCGCCTCAGCTGAGCTCTCAGCTCCTGATAGGTCAGCTGCATGCTGACAGGCAGGCGACCAATCAGAGAGAAGTAGCACTAGAGTGTCACAAGAGGGGTCCACTGCAACCTCATTGTCATGGAAACAGCATGTTGAATTCAGAGCACGATGCTCCACCTGCAAATATAAGGTCACCTGTCAGTAGAGGTCGCCTGTCAGTAGAGGTCGCCTGTCAGTAGATCACCTGTCAGTAGAGGTCGTCTGTCAGTAGATCACCTGTCAGTAGAGGTCGCCTGTCAGTAGAGGTCGCCTGTCAGTAGATCACCTGTCAGTAGAGGTCGTCTGTCAGTAGATCACCTGTCAGTAGAGGTCGCCTGTCAGTAGAGGTCGCCTGTCAGTAGATCACCTGTCAGTAGAGGTCGTCTGTCAGTAGATCACCTGTCAGTAGATCACCTGTCAGTAGAGGTCACCTGTCAGTAGATCACCTGTCAGTAGAGGTCACCTGTCAGTAGATCACCTGTCAGTAGAGGTCGCCTGTCGGTAGAGGTCACCTGTCGGTAGAGGTCACCTGTCGGTAGAGGTCACCTGTCGGTAGGTCACCTGTCGGTAGAGGTCGCCTGTCGGTAGAGGTCGCCTGTCGGTAGAGGTCACCTGTCGGTAGAGGTCACCTGTCGGTAGAGGTCGCCTGTCGGTAGAGGTCACCTGTCGGTAGAGGTCACCTGTCGGTAGAGGTCACCTGTCGGTAGAGGTCGCCTGTCGGTAGAGGTCGCCTGTCAGTAGGTCACCTGTCAGTAGAGGTCACCTGTCAGTAGGTCGCCCGTCAGTAGAGGTCGCCCGTCAGCAGAGGTCAACTGTCAGTAGAGGTCACCTGTCAGTAGAGGTCGCCTGTCAGCAGAGGTCAACTGTCAGCAGAGGTCAACTGTCAGCAGAGGTCACCTGTCAGTAGTATATATATATACACACATATGTATATATATGTGTATATATATATATATATATATATATATCTATATATATATATATATATATATTAGTGCTGGGTAACGATTAAAATGTTTTATCTCGATTAATCTCATTGTTATGGCAAAGTTCAATAATGAATTCAAAAGTAGTGTATTGCTCACTTTTATTTTAAAGTACTGCTATATGAACAAAAGTGCAATAACATTTGGTTTGTAAACACTTTAAACACATCCGGTTCTTGTTAACAGCAGTATTCCCTTTACACAGTAGAGTTCTATCTCTTCACTATCTGTGCTCAGTGTGCTGACTGGATGTGAAACGTTCCACTGCTGTGAACATGAACACAATGTTTCAGCACGTTTCATCTAAATGTGTGTCTTGTGTCTTCATGACAGTCAGAGCAGGTGAATGCAGCTCTACTGTTCATCAGTGTTATTATTACTGTTATTTTCCCTTTAACTCACGAGATGCAGGCAGCATGTTTTATACTTAATGTGAATATAATTCATACTTTGTTGGCATCTTATTCTGAAAACCGGATGTTCGTCTGAAGAAACCGGATGTTGTCTCACGTTAATCTTTCCGCTAACTTTCTTAGCTCATTCTTGAGGCTCATACGTGACGTCATTCGTTGATCCTAAATCAACGAATGACGTCACGTCATACCAAACACGACGCGTTAACTAACCCAGCACTAATATATATATATATATATATATATATATATATATAAATATATACATATATAAATATGTACATATACATACATGTACACATATATACA
>JAVDOI010000036.1:430000-440000 GCA_032191485.1 Leptoclinus maculatus | reverse complement strand
TGACTAATCTAACACCGCCACCGCTGAGAGGGCTCGACAAGAAGCACGGCAACATATCAGACAAGTTAAATACGTAAGTGTTGGGGAATGTATCGGCTCATTTGAAGTGCCTCATCACCCCAATCAATCAGATGATATGTCTTTAAATGTGCGTCAGTAGGCTTAATGGAATGAATCATCAATGAGATCTTATAGAGGAAATAATGATCTCAACTCTTTCACAATAAGTAGATAAAACAAGCCCAACGAGTATCTAATAGATAGGAATCAATAGATACTTATGAGGATATATGTACTGTATGCTCTCATGTATCATACTATACATGTGTATATACATGTATGTGTAGATCACATATAGAACTAGGAGTTTGAATATGTGTGTGAATCTGTGTATGGATCAGTATGTATATTATTCATAATCAGACATTCAATCAACTGAAGCAGTGAAGAGAACTTGTGTGATTCTCTCTCTTCTCATCATGAGTACAGTAATGATATGCTATGGTGTACTAATACCACTGTCATATCATGATGAGAGCTTTAACCCCCATGTAGTTTAACCATCAAGAGGACATGGGAGCAAGTCAAACCTAAGCACACCAACATGATTCAGAATGGTGAGTCCATACAATATGTGCCACGGTGATGTATTGAACACATCCAGAAGCTTCTTAAGCACCAAATAAACTTCACCAACAGCACGGCATGCAGCGGCATCGCCCACACTGTACAATAATGTACCACTCGCTCACAGCTCACGGCTCTGATCCAGTCTGTGAGACGCTCAATGCTCGGCTGTGTGTTCACCATGTCTGACTCCAGAAGGTCTTGTTCATCAATGATTCCTTGTATCAGAATCGATAGCGCTCGTATAGGAAGTCATCGTGATGTGATAACGGATCTTGGCGATCTCGGTCCGTGTACGTTTTAGTCTGTTTTACCGTTAAAATACGGACATTTACGTGTTTTGGTTTCATCGAATGAACGTAAAACAGACGATCAAAACGTCCACGGACCGATCTGGAAGAACTCTCTCCTATAAAACACTAATCTAACTAATATCGCTCCTTCATCACTGGGATGATGAAGGAGATGACATGTTCCCGGGGGAGTGGTGAACTTATCCAGCGTCCTTCAGTGAGCTGCTCTGGAGCAGGTTCACGCTTCTGGATGTGTTGCTATGGTGATTGAGCTAAACCTGCTTCGTGGAACCGAAAAGCCTGAATTATGTGATCTCATCCTCAAACTTATCCCGCTAACTCAGTTAGTGACGTACGAGGAACAGGGCCCTGGTGTTACTGGTGTTACTGGTGTTATTGTTAGTGGTGTTACTGGTGTTATTGCTAGTGGTGTTACTGGTGTTACTGGTGTTATTGTTAGTGGTGTTACTGGTGTTACTGGTGTTAGTGGTGTTACTGGTGTTATTGTTAGTGTTGTTACTGGTGTTATTGTTAGTGTTGTTACTGGTGTTACTGGTGTTATTGTTAGTGTTGTTACTGGTGTTACTGGTGTTACTGGTGTTACTGGTGTTATTGTTAGTGTTGTTACTGGTGTTACTGGTGTTATTGTTAGTGTTGTTACTGGTGTTATTGTTAGTGGTGTTACTGGTGTTATTGTTAGTGGTGTTACTGGTGTTATTGTTAGTGGTGTTACTGGTGTTATTGTTAGTGGTGTTACTGGTGTTACTGGTGTTATTGTTAGTGGTGTTACTGGTGTTATTGTTAGTGGTGTTACTGGTGTTATTGTTAGTGGTGTTACTGGTGTTATTGTTAGTGGTGTTACTGGTGTTATTGTTAGTGGTGTTACTGGTGTTATTGTTAGTGGTGTTACTGGTGTTAGTGGTGTTATTGTTAGTGGTGTTACTGGTGTTAGTGGTGTTATTGTTAGTGTTGTTACTGGTGTTATTGTTAGTGTTGTTACTGGTGTTATTGGTGTTATTGTTAGTGTTGTTACTGGTGTTATTGGTGTTATTGTTAGTGTTGTTACTGGTGTTATTGGTGTTATTGTTAGTGTTGTTACTGGTGTTACTGGTGTTATTGTTAGTGGTGTTACTGGTGTTATTGTTAGTGGTGTTACTGGTGTTACTGGTGTTATTGTTAGTGTTGTTACTGGTGTTACTGGTGTTATTGTTAGTGGTGTTACTGGTGTTATTGTTAGTGTTGTTACTGGTGTTACTGGTGTTATTGTTAGTGGTGTTACTGGTGTTATTGTTAGTGTTGTTACTGGTGTTACTGGTGTTATTGTTAGTGTTGTTACTGGTGTTACTGGTGTTATTGTTAGTGTTGTTACTGGTGTTACTGGTGTTATTGTTAGTGTTGTTACTGGTGTTACTGGTGTTATTGTTAGTGTTGTTACTGGTGTTACTGGTGTTATTGTTAGTGTTGTTACTGGTGTTATTGTTAGTGTTGTTACTGGTGTTACTGGTGTTATTGTTAGTGTTGTTACTGGTGTTACTGGTGTTATTGTTAGTGTTGTTACTGGTGTTACTGGTGTTATTGTTAGTGTTGTTACTGGTGTTACTGGTGTTATTGTTAGTGTTGTTACTGGTGTTACTGGTGTTATTGTTAGTGTTGTTACTGGTGTTATTGTTAGTGTTGTTACTGGTGTTACTGGTGTTATTGTTAGTGTTGTTACTGGTGTTATTGGTGATAGTGGTTCATCGCAGGGTTCAGGGAAGGAGGAAGTCATAGATGTAAGTGAGCGATCTGTTCTCATGTTGTTGTTAAACTTAGTGCAGAGACGTTGAGTCCAAACTAAGAATACCTGAAGAGTCTCACCTGCTGGTTTCTGTCTGGACTCACCTGAGGGATCAAACAGGTCACCTGATCACTTAAACTTCATCAAAAGGTCTGCTGGTTTGAGCTGGTGATTATCTGTCCTCAACAGTTTCTTCATCATCATCAAAGGCTGATATAAAACTCTGGTTTTGTCCTGATTGTCTGAGCGGATAACAGATTTAAGACGTCGTAGAAAAAATATTAAAAAACCTGCAGTTCAGTTTTAAACGTTTCACATGTGTTTTTTACCCAGAAACCCTTTGGGGGTTGAGCAGTAACACCTGGGACGCCACCCTGAGTTCAAACTGCAGCCTCCAACAGGACAGTGACATCATCATCCTCCATGTGACGTCATGGTGGGCGGGGTTTGAGGTGAAGTAAGAGAGAAGCAGGTTCTCCTGGTCCTCCTGGAGAAGGTGTTGGTCCCAGGAAGCCAGCCCGGGATTGGTCAGTGTATCTGTCTGTTTGCGTCCTGATTGGTCGGTGAGTCAGACCAGAGTTCCAGGAGACGGCTGGTCTTCCTGTGTCTGAGGAAGGAAGGAGTCGTGGTAGAGAGAGCTGTCCATAGACCTGAGAGAGAGAGAGTCAGCTGGTCAGGTACAGGTGTTCTCACAGCTGGATCGGTATCTGTGCAGGTGAGCTGACTCCTACCTGCCGTGCAGCGGGTGACCGTGGAACGTGGCTGAATGCGGCAGCGTCTTTTTGTGATGCTGCAGGTTGTGATGATGACTCGTCTCCGTCCGATAGGTCGACTGCTGGATCACACCGCGAGTCCTTCTTCTGCTTTGCAGAGCTCCTCCCCCTCCGGCCTGACCTTTCACCACCCCGTTCACCTTAGTGTTGACCCCTGCGTTGACCTTTCCATTGGCAGCGTTTTGGTGGGTGGAGCCTATCGTGTTCCTCAGGTACCAGTCCCTCAGACCTGTCGATCACACACACCTCAAAGATTAACAGGTAACCTCCACCTCTACTTTGTCTTAGTACCTCCATCATTGGTCCAAACCTGCAGCACGGTTTCATTTTCAAAAATGTATTTTCATCACATCACATTTTTTACAGCGATGATCTCAACAACCGTCCAAAATCGGAGAACAATCAATCGAGTCTAGTGTGTAATCCCTTCTGTTGACTCCCACCAGGTGGCGTCACACTAAACAGAATCCTTCATGCAGCAGACATGAAGTCTGTTTTTGCTGCAGTGACCCAGTTTCATCTACACATCATTAAAGATTCATGAGATCTTTTCTTCATAGATTCTGATTTTAAAATGTAAGATTAAATCTGTTCATTGACAGAGCATCAGGTGAGGTGAGGGGTGCTGCACTGAGGTCTGGGACCTGAGGGGGGCCAATCAGCTCCACTTAGGCCCCATGTTTGTTGTTAGTGAACAATCAAAAGAGATATAAAACTGAAGTAAAGTCTCCACCAGGTACTGCTGGGTCTGAAGAGAATGTATCTGCATAACATGATGTTTTACATATTAACTACTGTCAATCTGATGATCCATCAGTGGTTCAATACCGCTCACTATTCCACCAGCCTTGGTGTTTTATGGCGAACTCTGCATTAATGGCAGACTCGTATGTTTTTCAGCTGACTGCTGTTTTATGGCGGACTTGTGTGTTTACCGCAGGCTGTTTTATGGCAGACTTGAGTGTTTACGGCAGACTTGAGTGTTCACCGCGGGCTGTTTTATGGCAGACTTGAGTGTTTACGGCGGGCTGTTTTATGGCAGACTTGAGTGTTTACCGCGGGCTGTTTTATGGCAGACTTGAGTGTTTACGGCGGGCTGTTTTATGGCAGACTTGAGTGTTCACCGCGGGCTGTTTTATGGCAGACTTGAGTGTTTACGGCGGGCTGTTTTATGGCAGACTTGAGTGTTCACCGCGGGCTGTTTTATGGCAGACTTGAGTGTTCACCGCGGGCTGTTTTATGGCAGACTTGAGTGTTCACCGCGGGCTGTTTTATGAAGGACTTGCATGTTTATTGCAGGCTGTTTTATGGCAGACTTGAGTGTTTACCGCGGGCTGTTTTATGGCAGACTTGAGTGTTTACCGCGGGCTGTTTTATGGCAGACTTGAGTGTTTACCGCGGGCTGTTTTATGGCAGACTTGAGTGTTTACGGCGGGCTGTTTTATGGCAGACTTGAGTGTTTACCGCGGGCTGTTTTATGAAGGACTTGAGTGTTTACCGCGGGCTGTTTTATGGCAGACTTGAGTGTTTACGGCGGGCTGTTTTATGGCAGACTTGAGTGTTTACCGCGGGCTGTTTTATGGCAGACTTGAGTGTTTACGGCGGGCTGTTTTATGGCAGACTTGAGTGTTTACCGCGGGCTGTTTTATGAAGGACTTGAGTGTTCACCGCGGGCTGTTTTATGAAGGACTTGCATGTTTATTGCAGGCTGTTTTATGGCAGACTTGAGTGTTTACCGCGGGCTGTTTTATGGCAGACTTGAGTGTTTACCGCGGGCTGTTTTATGGCAGACTTGAGTGTTTACCGCGGGCTGTTTTATGAAGGACTTGCATGTTTATTGCAGGCTGTTTTATGGCAGACTTGTTACTCTCAGGTGTTTCTCAGCTCTGTGATGGAACAGGATTGGTTGGTGCTTACCTTCCAGGGCGAGGGCCTTGTGGAGGCTCCTGGTGGCCTCTTCCAGCTGTGCGTCCTGGGCGGGGGGCAGCTGTGGTGGTCGGGGGGGCAACAGGTGAGGGTGGGGGTCTGGCTGAATCCCAGACAGAGGAGAATTATGGGTATCAGCCTGGCCCTGCTGCACTGGGAGGAAGGGACCACAGGATTTTGTGCGGGTCACTTTGATTCGACGCTGGTCGCCCAAGTGACTGCAGTAGGTGGGCGGGGCTCCCAGGGGCTGCTGGGAGGAGTAGCCGTTGAAGAGCAGCTGGTGGTTTGATGTGATTGGATGCCTGCTTTTGGGCTGGGACTGCTGTTGCTGTAGCTGCTGCTGTTTCCCCCACACGTAGTCTAGCAGGACCTCGCTGTACCCCCCTCCTCTTCCTCGCCCCCCCCCTCCCCCCTCGGTGAGTCCATTAATCATCCTTACCCTCGTCTGTCCATCCGTCAGTGTCTCTGAGCTCCTGAACGCTCCGGCGGTGTTTGTTCCTCTTACCAACAATCCCCCCATCTCCTCTAGGGGGGCGATGTGATCCAGGAGGCCGTCGGAGCTGTTACTATGACGAGCTGCGTTAAACCTGACCCCGCCCTCTCCTGCTGGTCCTGTATCAGAAGGGCCGGAGGAGGAGGAAGAGTCCTGGGAGCGAGGGGGAGGAGGAGGAGGATGGGAGGGAGGCAGGGGGAGGGGCTTGAGGGTCTGAAGAGTCTCTGGATGGTCAGTCCTGAAAGAGAAGATGGACAGGTGAGAAGACTGGTCACATGGTACCATCATTCTTCAATACTAATGTATGGGTTTATGACTCATAATTGAGTTATTAATTATCATTACATATTTTTATATTAATTCATTATTATTTATTAAAACTGCTACATGAATTATAATCTGCTTTTGTAGCTTGTGTTAGGAAGTTAAACAGATAATAGTCAGTGTGCTATGCACAAGGCTGCAGGCTTAAACAAAACTTCTTATTCTCCATCTTCCATACAAAAGTTTGCCACGTAACTCCTCCCACAGCGTTGCCAGCACATGCGTCAAAATGCATCAAAACGTGCAACCTGATCAGGAATGGTGTGCTATGCCTTTTCTTAGAGATTCGCCCAGCCGGTTTCACGAAAAATCACAAAAAACTGCGAGAAATTTCAACATACACACATGGGGTTTCAGCGTGAAGAGAGCTAAAAAAACACTGAACTTTGGGCCCATATTGATTAGCCATACTTTATCGTAGAAAAATTATTCAAAGTTTAAAACGTAGACAAAACGCTGGACTTTATTGAGCCAAATGGGCATTTTGATAGCTAGCACAGTTTTCATGAAGTCACAGATTAAGTTTCAGGAACATTTTGGGTCCGTTTCAGATTTTATAATGGGTGTGTATTGCACGGAATGTTCAGCGCTAGAGTGATGACATCACGGTCAGAGTGGAGCAGAGCATGAAAAGTATTCTGTGATTTTTACAAACAAATTGCTTCCAGTCCACAATTTCTAGTCAAAAAGCTTGGAAATGTTGTGCTATCGCTCACAGATGTCATTGGAATCCATCAGACTTACACATTTGGCTCAAAGAGCCGCAGAGCGACATGAACTCCAACCAACTGCTCCATTAGACTCCATGTTAAATATCACCACTCATTTCTCAACGAAAGCAGACGGTACCAGTTTTGTATATTGCTCTGGAGCTCACATTATTAACACCACAAACATAAAAACAACATCAGCGCGTTCGGCAGAGTCTTATCTCTCTCATAGGGTTAGGGTTAGGGTTATAACCCTAACCCATTTTCAAAAGTTTTAGTCAAATAAAAACAAAGATAGCAAGAGTAGCGAGAACCATCGCCTGCAAATACAGTGATTAGTTTTCATTGAACCCTGTTACTGTACGTCTTCATATTAACTTCTACTGTTACTGTACGTCTTCATATTAACTTCTACTGTTACTGTACGTCTTCATATTAACTTCTACTGTTACTGTACGTCTTCATATTAACTTCTACTGTTACTGTATGTCTTCATATTAACTTCTACTGTTACTGTACGTCTTCATATTAACTTCTACTGTTACTGTACGTCTTCATATTAACTTCTACTGTTACTGTACGTCTTCATATTAACTTCTACTGTTACTGTATGTCTTCATATTAACTTCTACTGTTACTGTACGTCTTCATATTAACTTCTACTGTTACTGTACGTCTTCATATTAACTTCTACTGTTACTGTACGTCTTCATATTAACTTCTACTGTTACTGTACGTCTTCATATTAACTTCTACTGTTACTGTACGTCTTCATATTAACTTCTACTGTTACTGTATGTCTTCATATTAACTTCTACTGTTACTGTACGTCTTCATATTAACTTCTACTGTTACTGTACGTCTTCATATTAACTTCTACTGTTACTGTATGTCTTCATATTAACTTCTACTGTTACTGTATGTCTTCATATTAACTTCTACTGTTACTGTATGTCTTCATATTAACTTCTACTGTTACTGTACGTCTTCATGTTAACTTCTACTGTTACTGTACGTCTTCATATTAACTTCTACTGTTACTGTACGTCTTCATATTAACTTCTACTGTTACTGTATGTCTTCATATTAACTTCTACTGTTACTGTACGTCTTCATATTAACTTCTACTGTTACTGTACGTCTTCATATTAACTTCTACTGTTACTGTACGTCTTCATACTAACTTCTACTGTTACTGTATGTCTTCATATTAACTTCTACTGTTACTGTACATCTTCATATTAACTTCTACTGTTACTGTATGTCTTCATATTAACTTCTACTGTTACTGTACGTCTTCATATTAACTTCTACTGTTACTGTACGTCTTCATATTAACTTCTACTGTTACTGTACGTCTTCATATTAACTTCTACTGTTACTGTACGTCTTCATATTAACTTCTACTGTTACTGTATGTCTTCATATTAACTTCTACTGTTACTGTACGTCTTCATATTAACTTCTACTGTTACTGTACGTCTTCATACTAACTTCTACTGTTACTGTACGTCTTCATACTAACTTCTACTGTTACTGTATGTCTTCATATTAACTTCTACTGTTACTGTACGTCTTCATATTAACTTCTACTGTTACTGTACGTCTTCATATTAACTTCTACTGTTACTGTACGTCTTCATATTAACTTCTACTGTTACTGTACGTCTTCATACTAACTTCTACTGTTACTGTATGTCTTCATATTAACTTCTACTGTTACTGTACGTCTTCATATTAACTTCTACTGTTACTGTACGTCTTCATATTAACTTCTACTGTTACTGTACGTCTTCATATTAACTTCTACTGTTACTGTACGTCTTCATATTAACTTCTACTGTTACTGTACGTCTTCATATTAACTTCTACTGTTACTGTATGTCTTCATATTAACTTCTACTGTTACGTCTTCATATTAACTTCTACTGTTACTGTACGTCTTCATATTAACTTCTACTGTTACTGTACGTCTTCATATTAACTTCTACTGTTACTGTACGTCTTCATATTAACTTCTACTGTTACTGTATGTCTTCATATTAACTTCTACTGTTACTGTACGTCTTCATATTAACTTCTACTGTTACTGTATGTCTTCATATTAACTTCTACTGTTACTGTACGTCTTCATATTAACTTCTACTGTTACTGTACGTCTTCATATTAACTTCTACTGTTACTGTATGTCTTCATATTAACTTCTACTGTTACTGTACAGCTGTTAGAATAGTGGCCTATCTTCTATTTGCAATTAATATGTATTCAATCCAGTTCTATTATTTAAATTAAAATGATAATCTACTCTGGCTGTGGTCATCACAGTGAACAGTGTGTACAGTGTGATGAGAGGTCACGTGAGCCCTTGTTGCTGTACTTTATCTCCTTGGAGCAGAGGCTGCATTCAGCAGACCTGCCTCATCAATGTATTTAAAACACTGTGACAGCAGGAAGCTGTACTCACGTCTGTTTAGACCTCCACCTTTATCCAGGCCCAGCTCTACTCACATCTCAGCCCTGAAGCTCAGTATCTGGACCTCATCATCTCATCAGTATCTGGACCTCATCATCTCATCAGTATCTGGACCTCATCATCTCATCAGTATCTGGACCTCATCATCTCATCAGTATCTGGACCTCATCATCTCATCAGTATCTGGGCCTCATCACCTCATCAGTATCTGGACCTCATCATCTCATCAGTATCTGGACCTCATCATCTCATCAGTATCTGGACCTCATCATCTCATCAGTATCTGGGCCTCATCATCTCATCAGTATCTGGACCTCATCACCTCATCAGTATCTGGGCCTCATCACCTCATCAGTATCTGGGCCTCATCATCTCATCAGTATCTGGGCCTCATCATCTCATCAGTATCTGGGCCTCATCATCTCATCAGTATCTGGACCTCATCATCTCATCAGTATCTGGACCTCATCATCTCATCAGTATCTGGGCCTCATCACCTCATCAGTATCTGGGCCTCATCATCTCATCAGTATCTGGGCCTCATCATCTCATCAGTATCTGGGCCTCATCATCTCATCAGTATCTGGGCCTCATCATCTCATCA
>JAVDOI010000036.1:355000-420000 GCA_032191485.1 Leptoclinus maculatus | reverse complement strand
TAGATAATAAAATAAAGAATAAATAGATGATAAAATAAAGTATAAATAAAGAATAAAATAAAGAATAAATAAAGAATAAATAAAGAATAAATAAAGAATAAATAAAGAATAAATAAAGAATAAATAAAGAATAAATAAAGAATAAATGAAGAATAAATAGATAATTTAAAAAAGTATAAATAGATAATGAATAAAGAATGAATAAAGTATAAAATAAAAAATAAATAAAGAATAAATAAATAAAAAATAAAGAATACAATAAAGAATAAATAGATAATGAAGTAAAGTATAAATAAAGAATAAAGAAAGAAAATGGAGTTTATTGATCTGATCAGTTTTACTTTCTTCATACAGAAGATTTAAAGTTATAGGTCAGTTTTATTTGTATTTCATATTTACATTCATGTACTATAGTGTACTATAGTGTACTATAGTGTACTATAGTACACTGTCATTGGGGCTACATGAGGTTCTGATTTAATGTTCAATCTAGAAAACACATATATTTGTAAGTTTATATTTATGTTTATTTAAATATTGATTTTTATATAAATATTTATGTTTATACATTTATTTATATATTTATCATATGTTTCCTCTTGTTTTCAGGAAATAAGTGTCCAATGAGCTTAATACAAATAGTAATAATAATATTAATATAACAATAGTAATATTAATAAACAGACAAACTCAACAGGTTTCTACTCCGACATTGTTTGAACCTATTATTATTCACTGAATATAATCCATCGGGCTCAATCATACTAATAATGTTTATCCAGAAAGTTTGTCACGCTTCTCCTCACACAGCGTTCCCAACACCTGCGCAATAAATACATCAAAACGTGCGGCCTGATCGGGAATCGCGTGCTAGGTATTTTTCTCAGAGTGTCGTCCAGCGGTTTTCCTGAAAATCCCCAAAAACGGAGCAAAATTTCTCCATTCACTTGAATGGAGTTTCGGTGTGAAGAGAGCTAAAAAAACACGGAACTTTAGGTCCATATTGACTAGCCATACTTTAACGTAGAAACATGATTCAAAGTTTAAAACGTAGACAAAACGCTGGACATTATTGAGCCAAATGGACATTTTGATAGCTAGCACAGTTTTCATGAAGTCACAGATTAAGTTTCAGGAACATGTGGGTCTGTTTCTGACTTTATAATGGGTGTGTATTGGGCAGTTTAGAGTGTGTGATGTCATCGCTAGAGTGAAGAGGAGCTTCAGATTCTTGTGAAAAAAAGATTTGTCTTTTGCCACCGACTCCACAATTTTCACTCTTCATGCATAATTTTTGGATGTAAAAGTAGCTAATCTTGTCCTTGTCGTAGACAAATGACTGTGGAATCCATCAGACTTACACATTTGGCTCAGTAGCCTTTAATTGAGAGGAAAACCAACTTTCTGCTCCATAGAGACCAATGTTAAATCTGGCTTCAAGAACATCTTCCACAGAACACGGTACCACATTTCTAGATCACCAGTGAAGCCACATTTTTTACACTAGAGACACAATTTTCACAGGATCTGTTTTCCAAGTCATCCTTCCTCTCAATTTCCAATATTGGAGCAATAGGAGCTACGGTTATGGGGATTTTCATGATTTGTTTGACAGGTTTTTCATAGTTTTATCTCCATTAAAAGACTGCAGGGACACAGGTGTTCGTGATTGAGCTAATTAGTGATGTTGATAAACACACAGACTCACAGACACACGCGCACATATACTCTCTCTCTCTCTCTCTCTCTGTGTGTGTCTCTCTCTCTCAGTCATTCAGGTCCCCACACACACACACACACACACACACACACACACACACACACACACACACACACACACACACACACACACACACACACACACACACACACACACACACACACACACACACACACACACACACACACACACACACACACACACACACCACACACACACACACACACACACACACACCCACACACACACACACACCATTTTAAAATAAAAGCTCCACAGAGTGAATTCTAACTGGAATGCTTGTGATGAAGCCTGTCATTTAATAACCTCTGTGTTTGTGTGTCAAACATTATGAATATGTCTCCTCCCCCCCTCTCACCCACCCAGTCCCACCCTTTCAAAATAAAAGCCCCATAGAGTAACCGTATCTTAACATGAAGCTCAGAATGAGGTTCGTACAGAACACAAGATTCAATCCAAGAGTATGAATCTAAAATGCAGAAAAGAGAGAAGCGCTATCTCAATCGAACCTGAACGGCACTACCGGTAACATCGGAGTGTATATATTGCGACGTCTTCGGGCAGTAGAAGCCACACTGTCAACATGTCTTTAGGAATTTTCTAGTTATTATTGTTATTAATAATATTTACATTTATATTATTATTATGATTATTATGAACACATCTGGTTCCAGTTTAAAAAAAAGTATAAAAACATGATTTTAACTCCACACAGTCGGTAAAAATCTTTATTGTTCCAGAGAATATTCACAAACAGGTTTGATTCACTTCCTGTTTAAACGTCAACAGAAGAAACCACAGAAGAAGTAGCAGACGTTTATATATATATATATATATATATATAAAAAAAAAGGAAAAACTAAAGAAAATAATTTAAGCTCCGCCTCCCGTAGAGACCCCGCCCATGACGTCAGAGGGGGGGGCTTCATCTGCATTTAATGAAGTCAAACTTTATTATTTCCATTTTAAGGTGAAAACTGTTGACTCCTCCCATCGCCGTTTCTGTGACAACCAAACCTTCAGAAAAAATAATGTGAGTTCTGATTGGTTGATGATGTATAGATATCCTACAAGTCTTTTATTTTGAAAGTTTCCTGTGGCCCCGCCTCCTCCTCCTCGGTAACCAATCACAGTCTTCCTTTTATTGGTCAGTTCTGAACTTCTTTGGTCCGACAGGTTTACTGCAGACAGGAAGTAAAAATAATTTAAAGAGACAAGCAGCAGGTCATGCGACTCATTATCCTAAAATATGATTGGCTTTCTGCCCGGTCGGAGGCGGGGCTTATTGGTAGATGATTTGATTGAATTACAGACACGGAGGACAAGACACGTAAGACACTTAGGACACGGAAGACACGTAGGACAAGACACGGAAGACACGTAGGATATGTAAGACACGTAGGACAAGACACGTTGGACACGTAAGACAAGACACGTAGGACACATAGGACAAGACACGTAGGATACGTAAGACACGTAGGACAAGACACGTAGGACACATAGGACAAGACACGTAAGACACGTAGGATACGTAAGACACGTAGGACAAGACACGTAGGACAAGACACGTAGGACACATAGGACAAGACACGTAGGACACGGAAGACACGTAAGACAAGACACGTAAGACACGTAGGACACAAGGGGCGTCTCTTCAGTTCGTCTCCACTAACTGAATCCAAACCATTTGAGCCAATCAAATACCAACACAAACCACATGGGTCTAAAGTGGGCGGAGCCGTTCACATCAGTTCTTACCCGTCAGGAGATGCGCCGAGTCTCTTCACCGCTGGTTTGACATCTTTACTTTCTAAAGGAGAGACATCACCATTAACATCATCATTCAGCACAACAACCTTCTGATTCTGTGTTCACAACAAACACAAAGACAATTCTCATTGTTTGTACATTTATACAGTTTATCTGGACTAATATTAGAGATCATAGAGATCTGATCTGATCTTCGTCGTCCCAGAACCCTCCCAGTTCTCACCTTGTACCCACCGGACCTGTTTGATCGGCCCAGAACCCTCCCGGTTCTGATCGTTCTCACCTTGGAGCCACCGGACCTGTTTGATCGGCCCAGAACCCTCCCGGTTCTGATCGTTCTCACCTTGGAGCCACCGGACCTGCGTGGCCGGCCCGTAGCCCTTCTGGTTGCGAGCGGCGATGCGAAAGATGATGGCGGGCTTGGTGGTGTAATCGATGTGGGCGTTGGCGAGGCTGGAGGCCTGGACCAAGCAGGATGGGTTGGCACCGCAGTAGACCCTCATGAAGGCCAGCTGGGCCGGACCAGAACCGGAGGAGGAGGCCCGGCTGGACTGGATGGCCAGGTACACAGAGTACTCTGTGATCCTCCCCGATGTGACAGCAGGAGGCTCCCAGGTCAGCTGAGCCCCGTCTAGGTTCTGCAGAACCACAAGTACAGAGTGACACCAGACCTCAGTTACTGAACTACATTACCCATCAAACCACCTGTTCTGGACATGTGAACGGAGACAAACCGGACGTGATCGTTAGTTATTCAGAGCATCGTCTATAAGAAGAGGACGTAGTCGTCAGAACATCTCTCGTTGGTTTGTGGACGTTTTGAAGCCTCGAGTTTTGGGTCTTGTCCGTCGCCATCTTGTTTTTTTTACAACCAGTAAACAGAAGTGACCATATCTGGACTGAGGAGGAGTGACGTAGAGACGCCGTATACAGGGGCGGACTGGGGGAAACAAGTGTCCCGGGAGTTACTGTGTCAGACCGGCCCACTCAATGCATCGCACGTATCGACCAGTCAGTGGCCTACTTGGAAAAATACCCATACACGTAACATTATGATGATTACAAAGAAATTACATCATATATGTTTTTTTTATAACATTTGGATCCACCAATTTGCCTGGATGGACACATGGAATAAAATGATACTGGCTATTGTAACACTCCAAGGTAGGTATAGTTTGCTAGATGAATATGCTGAACTCAGGCTAGTATCAGATGGTTATACCAGTGACGTGCGGTGAGGTTGGTGGCTGGTGAGGCATCGACTCTTTCAGAGTCAGATTTATAAACATATGAACCTAATATAGAGCAGCTTAAATCAACATTCAATCGGCAGCTTGCACATTGACTACTGGTTGTTTTTCATATTTCATATCAGCATTCTTTACACACACATAGGTAAGGTACATATTTGATTGCACCAGGTGTGTGCGCCGCGATCTGCGACATGCCCCCCCCACCGACCTGTGTTTCAGAAGCGGAGCGCTCGCGGGCGCCACCCGCGAAAATCGCGAGATCTCGTGATAATCTGTAACAACCAGGGATTCATAAAGAGAACAACAAACACATAAAGGTTACTTTACCTGTCCGAAGGTGAACTGCTGTTGATTTGGTCATATTTCACTGTTCTTTGAGAATTGTTAAAGCTTAGATATTTAAACTTCAATGTTTGCGGTCAAAGCAAAATATAAGAAGAAGAAGAGAAGTGTAGAAGAAGAGAAGTGTAGAAGAAGAGAAGTGTAGAAGAAGAGACGTGTAGAAGAAGAGAAGTGTAGAAGAAGAGAAGTGTAGAAGAAGAGAAGTGTAGAAGAAGAGAAGTGTAGAAGAAGAGAAGTGTAGAAGAAGATAAGTGTAGAAGAAGAGAAGTGTAGAAGAAGAGAAGTGTAGAAGAAGAGAAGTGTAGAAGAAGAGAAGTGTAGAAGAAGAGAAGTGTAGAAGAAGAGAAGTGTAGAAGAAGAGAAGTGTAGAAGAAGAGTAACGGAACTACAAGCATGAACCCGACCCGTGGGCTCTCGCGCCCCCTTCCTTGAGGCAGAGGTACTGTTTGCCTCCTCTCTGCTTCTTCACTGAGGTTTAATGTCAGATCAGCAAGACTAAACATGTTCTACACATACGTGACATACATGACCTATTCTATGGACAGAAAGGACATATAATACAAGTGTCTACGAATATTACAGTGTGACAAACAATGAGAAAGCAAAAGACACGTAGAAATGACCAGAACAGAACATACGATGGGGTGTGAACATCAGTGGTATCTGTAGTGTTGCATGCTGGGTACCGGTGCCATGCTGCCGGCTCGCGCTCCAAAACGGCTTCGTCTGCGAACGAGTGACGCAAGTGTTGAGTAGGTTAGAGTGATTGACATTTAATAACACCTAAAACAAAGTTAGACTGACGGAAGAGATTAGATGAGTAAAGAAGATGGAAACCATGAGTGTGAATACAGATCGTGAGGAGTAGTATAAGTCTCAGTCAGTGATTATTGACTTTAGGTATTAGAGTAAATTTAACGTATTCTGTGAAGCATAGAATATAGTCGTGTCCGGCGACGTCAGAGGGAGGCCTGGTTGGTCCAACTCCGTCGGCCTACCGGGGTATCTCCTATGGCCAGTCCGCCCCTGGTCGTATACGTCTCTGGTAGAGACCTGTCAATCACTGTGTAGCCCCGCCCTAAAGCATCCCCTGCTTTATGGTCTGTTTGACTCTAAATGGACCATAATGTACTAAATGAACATCATGCTGTATTGAAGAAGACTTGAAACTAGAGATTGAGACCATAAACTCATGTTTACAATGTTTACTGAGGTAATAAATCAAGAGAGAAGTAGAGTCATTTTCTCATAGACTTCTATAGGACCAGAGGAGTCGCCCCCTGGTGGACACTAGAGAGAATGCAGCTTTAACACATGTAATGGGAAAAACGCAGCAGTCCTGCAAAGTAGACAATCAATTTATGAGTCCGGTGTCTGGTTTTGTTTCTAACTGATCACACGCTCCCAGAGTTGAACGAAAGGTGAAGAGACACCGTCTCCTTTGTCTGTGTGATGAGTTTGGGACAGACCATAAAACCATAAACTAGTTCCGAGTTGAACGTACCTGGCATAAGTCCAGATAAGAATGACAGCTAGGATGTAAACAAAATCTACTCTGTCTATGATTTATCTGTAGGCGTGAACCTGTGTTTGCTTAAATGAGGTGATGTTTCTGTTGGCGGTCCATACTGTACTCCTGTCTGTCTCTACTGTAGTATCACCTGTTTGTGTTCATCATCACAAACAGGAAGTGAGTCTCACCTTGCTGATCTTGATGGCGCATGGCGCTCCGGGGAAACCAGGCAGACATGTTTTAAACGCTGACACCTCGGAGAACGCCCCGCGGCCGCAGATATTGATCCCTGCAACACGGAACTTATAGGCCGTCCCGGGCTGCAGCTCCAGCTTCCTCATCTGACTGTAGTCCGGCATCACACCCGAGTCATCCTGCAGGTACACTCATCATCAATGATCCAATCCATATCAAAAACATGGGCAAGAACCTGGACCAGGAGGATCTGATCAAAAACATGATTAAGGACCTGGACCAGGAGGATAAATATCTAATTAATAACATGAGCAAGAACCTGGACCAAGAGGATCCATATCTGATCAATAACATGAGCAAGAACCTGGACCAGGAGGACCTTTAGAATTTGAAGTTCTTACGTCGGCCATGTTGTCATCGTCAGGGACGTAGTAATGTGAGACCACCATGTTGGTAACCTGGAGGATGCTGACATCATACCACCGACTGTCCTTCACTGATGATGTCACCTGGACCATCTTCAACAAACACACACACACACACACACACTCTGACTAACGTGCTGTTTGCATGTTGTTACCATGTAGTTCTGTTTGTTTGTTTTGCTCCTCTGTCTTTCTTTTTTGTTTGTTCTGTTTGTCTCTGCCCTATGTAAAGCGTCTTTGGGTATTTAGAAAAGCGCTATATAAAATTAAAGTATTATTATTATTATTAATATGTTGTTACTGTGTTATTGGCGTGTTGTTACCATGTTGTTAGCGTGTTGTTAGCATGTAGTTAACGTGTCGTTACCATGTTATTGGCGTGTGGTTAGCGTGTAGTAACCGTGTTGTTGGTGTGTTGTTACCATGTTGATAATGTGTTGTTGGCGTGTTGTTATCATGTTTTGTTATTGGCTTGTTGGCGTGTTGTTACCATGTTGTTGGTGTGTTGTTACCATGTTGATGTGTTGATATTGTGTTGTTCCTGTATTGTTGGCATGTTGTTATCATGTTGGTGTGTTGTTACCATGTTGATAATGTGTTGTTGACATGTTGGCGTGTTGTTGGCCTGTTGGCATGTTATGTTGTTACCTTGTTGTTGGCGTGTTGTTACCATGTTGATGTGTTGATATTGTGTTGTTCCTGTATTGTTGGCATGTTGTTATCATGTTGGTGTGTTGTTACCATGTTGATAATGTGTTGTTGACATGTTGGCGTGTTGTTGGCATGTTATGTTGTTACCATGTTGTTGGCGTGTTGTTACCATGTTGATGTGTTGATATTGTGTTGTTCCTGTATTGTTGGCATGTTGTTATCATGTTGGTGTGTTGTTACCATGTTGATAATGTGTTGTTGACATGTTGGCGTGTTGTTGGCATGTTATGTTGTTACCATGTTGTTGGTGTGTCGTTGGCGTGTTGTTACCATGTTGTTGGTGTGTTGATATTGTGTTGTTGACATGTTATTTGTGCCTCCGTTGTGGCGTCTCTCACCCCTGCGGTTGCTGCGATGCCATTGGTCGCCTCGGTGGTGGCAGCTTGAATCTTAGCCACGTCTGCCAAAGTCGGAGGAGGGGCGGGGCTAAATGTACTGGCCAATCGGGCCACGGCGCTCGTCACTGCCGATGATGTAATCTCGTGTCCGTTACTCTCTGTTGCCGGGTCATTCAAGCTGTCTGCTGGTGCAAGGCTTTCTGGGAAACAAGAGGAAGGTTAAAAAACTTTATTGAACACTGCAGGACGACAAAAGTGTAAAGGACCTGTGAGACAGGCGAGTCTGTGGCTTAAGATAGAAACTTATTTCAAACAACACCGAATATCAAGAAGTTGGGTCTTTATAGAATACATAAAGAATAAATATTTTAAATGATCAAATACAACGATTATATAAAAAGTGTTGACTGAGGTAGGTGTTTATGTGTATGATACACACACAAGTGAGTTTGCTTAACACAGACCAAGTTCTGTTACTGATCCCAACTGACCCAGTTGTCCTTTAACTCTCTTTTCTCACCTTTGTGATTTGTGATTTTGGGCTCTACAAAATAAACTGAATAGTTGAGGACCACCGGGCGGTTAGAGGGTTTCAGTGTGCTGGTCTACCTGTGGGCACACTGCTGTGCTGTGGTTCTGGTTCTGCTGGTTCTGGTTGGTTGTGGACGTCCTGTAGCTGCTGTTGTACCAGAGCTGCCAGCTCCTGATGGGTCAGAACGATGGGGATCGTCTGATCCATCGCCCCCCCTCCTGCAGACAGACGGGTATGATGATCAGGGCCAGTGTCAGAGACCAGACCCAGGGTCAGAGACCAGACCCAGAGACCAGACCCAGTGTCAGAGACCAGACCCAGTGTCAGAGACCAGACCAAGTGTCAGAGACCCGACCCAGAGACCAGACCCAGAGACCAGACCCAGTGTCAGAGACCAGACCCAGGGTCAGAGACCAGACCCAGAGACCAGACCCAGGGTCAGAGACCAGACCCAGAGACCAGACCCAGTGTCAGAGACCAGACCCAGACCCAGAGACCAGACCCAGAGACCAGACCCAGGGTCAGAGACCCGACCCAGGGTCAGAGACCAGACCCAGTGTCAGAGACCAGACCCAGGGTCAGAGACCAGACCCAGAGACCAGACCCAGGGTCAGAGACCAGACCCAGAGACCAGACCCAGGGTCAGAGACCCGACCCAGGGTCAGAGACCAGACCCAGAGACCAGATCCAGTGTTAATAGTATTACAATAGTAATAGTAGTACTAGTATTACAGTAGTACTAGTTAGTGGTGTAACGGATCACGGATCGATCCGTGATCGATTCGGATCACTTGTGAACCGCGGATACATTTTTTTTTACAGTGTAATCCTCATAGTGTGTAATACAGTTTTACTGCTGCTGTTCCTTTACAAGTAACAAGTCCCCGAATATCAATGCAGAGTGTCAGTGAACAGATATAAAGCAGTAGTGTGTTCACGTCAACGGAGCAGGTTAGAAGCATTTAACGGTGAAAGTCACGGCGAGCGGAGGAACTTCAGAAGCCCCCGGGTCATTTAAGTCACAAGTTTGGGATCATTTTGTCTTCCCTGTAAAGTATAATGACGGATAAGCGTGGTGGACAAAACCGTTACGGTATGTAGGCGTTATTTAAAGAGGACATACGATAACGGCAATACATCGGCATGTCCACACATATGAAGAGACACCATCCCGTCTGTCAGCGACGGGGGACACTCCGGTGTGGAAAACAAAGGATTTCAAAATCTGGTTAAAATGCTTGAGCCACGCTATGAAATCCACTCACGCACCCACTTCAGTATGAAGCTGTTCCTCTATGAAGAGGAAAAGACTGTGACCGCTTTCACCACGGAGGAGCTGTAGACACGCCCCCTCTGTGAGAGTCACACTGACAGGTGCTGTAGACACGCCCCCTCTGTGAGAGTCACACAGACAGGTGCTGTAGACACGCCCCCTCTGTGAGAGTCACACAGACAGGTGCTGTAGACACGCCCCCTCTGTGAGAGTCACACAGACAGGTGCTGTAGACACGCCCCCTCTGTGAGAGTCACACAGACAGGTGCTGTAGACACGCCCCCTCTGTGAGAGTCACACTGACAGGTGCTGTAGACACGCCCCCTCTGTGAGAGTCACACAGACAGGTGCTGTAGACACGCCCCCTCTGTGAGAGTCACACTGACAGGTGCTGTAGACACGCCCCCTCTGTGAGAGTCACACAGACAGGTGCTGTAGACACGCCCCCTCTGTGAGAGTCACACAGACAGGTGCTGTAGACACGCCCCCTCTGTGAGAGTCACACAGACAGGTGCTGTAGACACGCCCCCTCTGTGAGTCAGAGCAGACTGCTCCCTATATATACGAGGGAGCAGTGGGCTGCCGAGAAGCGCCAGAGGAGCAGTTAGGTGTTTAGTGTCTTGCTCAGGGACACTTAGGCACAGCACACATAGTAACCGAGGATCGAACTGCCAACCATGCGGTTACCGGACAACCCTCAGAGCCACGATCGCCCCTAGTAGTACTAGTATTACAGTAGTACTACAGTAGTATTAGAGTAGGACTAGTATTACAGTAGTATTACAGTAGTACCAGTAGTACTAGTATTACAGTAGTACTACAGTAGTATTAGAGTAGGACTAGTATTACAGTAGTATTACAGTAGTACCAGTAGTACTAGTATTACAGTAGTATTACAGTAGTACTAGTATTACAGTAGTACTAGTAGTATTACAGTAGTACCAGTATTACAGTAGTACCGTAGTATTACAGTAGTACTAGTTTTACAGTAGTATTACAGCAGTACTAGTATTACAGTAGTACTAGTAGTATTACAGCAGTACTAGTATTACAGTAGTACTAGTATTACAGTAGTACTAGTCGTACCAATGTGTCTCGCTGTCTGTATAGTCGCCTGCTGAACTGCCTTCTCCGTTGCCGTGGTAACAGCCAGCTGATCCGAGGTCACCATCAGGCTCGTTGCCCCGGAGACCGCCTCACCTCCGTCCCCTTCTGATGACATCAGCTCCCGAGGAAGACCGTCCATCTGAGAGAGAGGACGAGCAGGGATCACTCTACTACCCTCTCATTGGTCGCCTCTCTGTGTGTGTGTGTGTGTTTCATTCACACGTGAAAATAGTTTTAGAAACAGAATACCAGTAGTTTGTCCTGTCAGACGCTGCTCCCCATGTGATGTATTACTATCAGTGTGTGTGTGTGCATCAGTGTGTGTGTGTGTATGTATCAGTGTGTGTGTACCTGTGTGTGTGTACCTGTGTGTGTGTGTACCAATGTTTGTGTGTGTACCTGTGTGTGTGTACCTATGTTTGTGTGTGTACGTGTACCTGTGTTTGTGTGTGTACCTGTGTGTGTGTACCTGTGTGTGTGCGTGTGTGTGTGTGTACCTATGTTTGTGTACCTGTGTTTGTGTACCCGTGTGTGTACCTGTGTTTGTGTACCCGTGTGTGTACCTGTGTACCTGTGTATTAGTGACATAACATGTCACTAATAACACGTCACTAATAACACGTCACTGATAACACGTCACTGATAACACGTCACTGATAACAGGTCACTGATAACAGGTCACTGATAACAGGTCACTGATAACAGGTCACTGATAACACGTCACTGATAACACGTCACTGATAACAGGTCACTGATAACAGGTCACTGATAACAGGTCACTGATAACACGTCACTGATAACAGGTCACTGATAACACGTCACTGATAACACGTCACTGATAACACGTCACTGATAACAGGTCACTGATAACAGGTCACTGATAACAGGTCACTGATAACAGGTCACTGATAACATGTCACTGATAACAGGTCACTGATAACATGTCACTGATAACATGTCACTGATAACACGTCACTGATAACAGGTCACTGATAACAGGTCACTGATAACATGTCACTGATAACATGTCACTGATAACAGGTCACTGATAACATGTCACTGATAACATGTCACTGATAACACGTCACTGATAACACGTCACTGATAACAGGTCACTGATAACATGTCACTGATAACATGTCACTGATAACACGTCACTAATAACAGGTCACTGATAACATGTCACTGATAACATGTCACTAATAACACGTCACTAATAACACGTCACTGATAACAGGTCACTGATAACAGGTCACTGATAACAGGTCACTGATAACAGGTCACTGATAACAGGTCACTGATAACACGTCACTGATAACACGTCACTGATAACAGGTCACTGATAACAGGTCACTGATAACAGGTCACTGATAACACGTCACTGATAACAGGTCACTGATAACACGTCACTGATAACACGTCACTGATAACACGTCACTGATAACAGGTCACTGATAACAGGTCACTGATAACAGGTCACTGATAACAGGTCACTGATAACATGTCACTGATAACAGGTCACTGATAACATGTCACTGATAACATGTCACTGATAACACGTCACTGATAACAGGTCACTGATAACAGGTCACTGATAACATGTCACTGATAACATGTCACTGATAACAGGTCACTGATAACATGTCACTGATAACATGTCACTGATAACACGTCACTGATAACACGTCACTGATAACAGGTCACTGATAACATGTCACTGATAACATGTCACTGATAACACGTCACTAATAACAGGTCACTGATAACATGTCACTGATAACACGTCACTGATAACAGGTCACTGATAACAGGTCACTGATAACATGTCACTGATAACAGGTCACTGATAACATGTCACTGATAACACGTCACTGATAACAGGTCACTGATAACATGTCACTGATAACATGTCACTGATAACACGTCACTGATAACAGGTCACTGATAACATGTCACTGATAACATGTCACTGATAACACGTCACTGATAACAGGTCACTGATAACAGGTCACTGATAACACGTCACTGATAACAGGTCACTGATAACATGTCACTGATAACACGTCACTGATAACAGGTCACTGATAACACGTCACTGATAACAGGTCACTGATAACATGTCACTGATAACAGGTCACTGATAACATGTCACTGATAACACGTCACTGATAACAGGTCACTGATAACATGTCACTGATAACATGTCACTGATAACAGGTCACTGATAACATGTCACTGATAACACGTCACTGATAACAGGTCACTGATAACAGGTCACTGATAACATGTCACTGATAACAGGTCACTGATAACACGTCACTGATAACACGTCACTGATAACAGGTCACTGATAACATGTCACTGATAACAGGTCACTGATAACATGTCACTGATAACACGATGTCACTGATAACAGGTCACTGATAACATGTCACTGATAACACGTCACTAATAACACGTCACTGATAACACGATGTCACTGATAACATGTCACTGATAACACGTCACTAATAACATGTCACTGATAACACGTCACTAATAACATGTCACTGATAACACGATGTCACTGATAACAGGTCACTGATAACATGTCACTGATAACACGTCACTAATAACACGTCACTGATAACACAACGTCACTGATAACACGACGTCACTGATAACACGACGTCACTGATAACACGATGTCACTGATAACACGATGTCACTAATAACACGATGTCACTGATAACACGTCACTGATAACATGTTACTGATAACATGACGTCACTAATAACACGATGTCACTGATAACAAGATATCACTAATAACTAGGGGTGTAACGATCCGCGTATTCGTATTGAACCGTTCGGTACGAGGCTCACGGTTCGGTACGCATGACGAACCCAACAATACGTTCATACTAGTGCATTTGGAAATACAGAAGCTTAAATTGTGGGAAATATTATGTTTTCGGTGGAGCCACTGTTCTCAAACTGGCAACACACATGACGTAACGGACAGCGTGCTCTCTGACACGCCCACCACCAAAGAAACACTTCCTACTCCAGTCGGCACTTTGCGCCGTGAGACACGCTACACGAAGCTAACGTTAGCTCGGTGCAACATGGCTAATAGACCAGGAATAAAAGATCCTCCAACGGCCTACAGGTCTGGTGTTTGGAGCCACTTTGGTTTCTCTGTGAACTATGAGGGCGATGGTGAGAGAGTGGTGGATACAAAACAACGCGATCAACAAGCGATCACCAGGCGGTTGGTACACTTACAGCCGCGGACATGAGACCCGACTCTGTCGTGTGAAACGCTTTATGAACTGCTGAATGTTACTGAGCCCGTTACACGCCAGCAGCTGCGTGCCGGTGCTGTTGAAGCGGACGCTCATGGCGCTCTGAGGGACATGCTGCCTCCGTAACGAGCAATGAGAAGAGAAGGAGAGAGAACGTATTAAGAGCCGGTGAGACGTGTCTGCAACGATGAACTAACATTAAGAACACGATGGAAGCTACGGTTGAACGTAACAGTCCAAATAGAAATGCATACATTCAATAATGTAACAGTATAACCCTGCCCTCCCTCCTCCCACTGGTTGGTCCTCGTACTGTCTTTGTCTGTCATGGAAAATATGATGGAGAAGATGTAAGTAACAATACTACATTAACGTTACACAGTTTTAGTTTTTTATGCTTATGTGTTGCTAAGAAGACACCCCAGAAGATGGGTCACTCAGGTATAGTTCCATCATTGTTCAAAGTCAAAGAATAGCTTCATGATGTTAGTTTTAATGAATAAATATATTTTAAAATCAAGTACGTTTCTCTGGCATTTATAGTTTTCTACTGTATTGAAAACGTACCGAAACGTACCGAACCGTGACACCACTGTACCGTACCGAACCGAACCGTGACTTTTGTGAACCGTTACACCCCTACTAATAACACGTCACCGATAACATGTCACTGATAACACGATGTGACTGATAACACGATGTGACTGATAACATGATGTCACTGATAACATGTCACTGATAACATGATGTCACTGATAACATGTCACTGATAACACGATGTCACTGATAACACGATGTGACTGATAACATGATGTCACTGATAACATGTCACTGATAACATGATGTCACTGATAACATGTCACTGATAACACGATGTCACTGATAACACGATGTCACTGATAACATGATGTCACTGATAACATGATGTCACTGATAACATGTCACTGATAACACGACGTCACTGATAACACGATGTCACTGATAACACGATGTCACTGATAACATGTCACTGATAACATGATGTCACTGATAACACGTCACTAATAACACGATGTCACTGATAACACAATGTCACTGATAACATGATGTCACTGATAACACAATGTCACTGATAACATGGTGTCACTGATAACACGATGTCACTGATAACATGATGTCACTAATAACACGATGTCACTGATAACACAATGTCACTGATAACATGGTGTCACTGATAACACGATGTCACTAATAACACGATGTCACTGATAACACGATGTCACTGATAACACGATGTCACTGATAACATGTCACTGATAACACGATGTCACTGATAACACGATGTCACTGATAACATGTCACTAATAACACGATGTCACTAATAACACGATGTCACTGATAACACGATGTCACTGATAACACGATGTCACTGATAACACGATGTCACTGATAACACGATGTCACTGATAACATGATGTCACTGATAACACGTCACTAATAACACGATGTCACTGATAACACAATGTCACTGATAACATGATGTCACTGATAACACAATGTCACTGATAACATGGTGTCACTGATAACACGATGTCACTGATAACATGATGTCACTAATAACACGATGTCACTGATAACACAATGTCACTGATAACATGATGTCACTGATAACACAATGTCACTGATAACATGGTGTCACTGATAACACGATGTCACTGATAACATGATGTCACTGATAACACGATGTCACTGATAACACAATGTCACTGATAACATGGTGTCACTGATAACACAATGTCACTGATAACATGGTGTCACTGATAACACGATGTCACTGATAACACGTCACTAATAACACGTCACCGATAACATGTCACTGATAACACGATGTGACTGATAACATGATGTCACTGATAACATGTCACTGATAACATGATGTCACTGATAACATGTCACTGATAACACGATGTCACTGATAACACGATGTCACTGATAACATGATGTCACTGATAACATGATGTCACTGATAACATGTCACTGATAACACGTTACTGATAACACGACGTCACTGATAACACGATGTCACTGATAACACGATGTCACTGATAACATGTCACTGATAACATGATGTCACTGATAACACGTCACTAATAACACGATGTCACTGATAACACAATGTCACTGATAACATGATGTCACTGATAACACAATGTCACTGATAACATGGTGTCACTGATAACACGATGTCACTGATAACATGATGTCACTAATAACACGATGTCACTGATAACACAATGTCACTGATAACATGGTGTCACTGATAACACGATGTCACTAATAACACGATGTCACTGATAACACGATGTCACTGATAACACGATGTCACTGATAACATGTCACTGATAACACGATGTCACTGATAACACGATGTCACTGATAACATGTCACTAATAACACGATGTCACTAATAACACGATGTCACTGATAACACGATGTCACTGATAACACGATGTCACTGATAACACGATGTCACTGATAACATGATGTCACTGATAACACGTCACTAATAACACGATGTCACTGATAACACAATGTCACTGATAACATGATGTCACTGATAACACAATGTCACTGATAACATGGTGTCACTGATAACACGATGTCACTGATAACATGGTGTCACTGATAACACAATGTCACTGATAACATGGTGTCACTGATAACACGATGTCACTGATAACATGATGTCACTGATAACACAATGTCACTGATAACATGGTGTCACTGATAACACAATGTCACTGATAACATGGTGTCACTGATAACATGATGTCACTGATAACACGTCACTAATAACACGATGTCACTGATAACACGATGTCACTGATAACATGATGTCACTGATAACACGATGTCACTGATAACACAATGTCACTGATAACATGGTGTCACTGATAACATGATGTCACTGATAACACGTCACTAATAACACGATGTCACTGATAACACGATGTCACTGATAACATGATGTCACTGATAACATGTCACTGATAACACGATGTCACTGATAACATGATGTCACTGATAACATGTCACTGATAACACGATGTCACTGATAACATGATGTCACTGATAACATGATGTCACTGATAACATGTCACTGATAACACGATGTGACTGATAACATGATGTCACTGATAACATGATGTCACTGATAACATGTCACTGATAACACGTCACTAATAACACGATGTCACTGATAACACGTTACTGATAACACGACGTCACTGATAACACGATGTCACTGATAACATGATGTCACTGATAACACGATGTCACTGATAACATGATGTCACTGATAACACGTCACTGATAACACGATGTCACTGATAACACGATGTCACTGATAACATGTCACTGATAACATGGTGTCACTGATAACACGTCACTGATAACACGATGTCACTGATAACATGTCACTGATAACACGTCACTGATAACATGATGTCACTGATAACATGTCACTGATAACACGATGTCACTGATAACATGATGTCACTGATAACATGTCACTGATAACACAACGTCACTGATAACACGATGTCACTGATAACACAACGTCACTGATAACACAACGTCACTAATAACACGATGTCACTGATAACACAACGTCACTGATAACACAACGTCACTGATAACATGGTGTCACTAATAACACGATGTCACTGATAACATGATGTCACTGATAACACGTCACTGATAACACGATGTCACTGATAACATGTCACTGATAACACGATGTCACTGATAACATGATGTCACTGATAACATGTCACTGATAACATGGTGTCACTGATAACATGGTGTCACTGATAACATGATGTCACTGATAACACGATGTCACTGATAACACGATGTCACTGATAACACGATGTCACTGATAACACGATGTCACTGATAACACGATGTCACTGATAACACGATGTCACTGATAACACGATGTCACTGATAACACGATGTCACTGATAACACGATGTCACTGATAACATGGTGTCACTGATAACATGGTGTCACTGATAACACGTCACTGATAACACGATGTCACTGATAACATGTCACTGATAACATGTCACTGATAACATGTCACTGATAACACGTCACTGATAACACGATGTCACTGATAACACGATGTCACTGATAACATGGTGTCACTGATAACACGATGTCACTGATAACATGTCACTGATAACACGTCACTGATAACACGATGTCACTGATAACACGATGTCACTGATAACACGATGTCACTGATAACACGATGTCACTGATAACACGATGTCACTGATAACACGATGTCACTGATAACACGATGTCACTGATAACACGATGTCACTGATAACACGATGTCACTGATAACACGATGTCACTGATAACACGATGTCACTGATAACACGATGTCACTGATAACACGATGTCACTGATAACACGATGTCACTGATAACACGATGTCACTGATAACACGATGTCACTGATAACACGTCACTGATAACACGATGTCACTGATAACACAACGTCACTGATAACACGATGTCACTGATAACACGTCACTGATAACACGATGTCACTGATAACACGATGTCACTGATAACACGATGTCACTGATAACACGATGTCACTGATAACACGATGTCACTGATAACATGATGTCACTGATAACATGTCACTGATAACACGTCACTGATAACACGATGTCACTGATAACACGATGTCACTGATAACACGATGTCACTGATAACACGATGTCACTGATAACACGATGTCACTGATAACACGATGTCACTGATAACATGGTGTCACTGATAACATGTCACTGATAACACGTCACTGATAACACGATGTCACTGATAACATGATGTCACTGATAACACGTCACTGATAACACGATGTCACTGATAACATGTCACTGATAACACGTCACTGATAACACGATGTCACTGATAACACGATGTCACTGATAACACGATGTCACTGATAACACGATGTCACTGATAACATGTCACTGATAACACGATGTCACTGATAACATGTCACTGATAACACGTCACTGATAACATGTCACTGATAACACGATGTCACTGATAACATGTCACTGATAACACAACGTCACTGATAACATGGTGTCACTGATAACACGATGTCACTGATAACACGATGTCACTGATAACATGTCACTGATAACATGATGTCACTGATAACATGTCACTGATAACACAACGTCACTGATAACATGGTGTCACTGATAACACGATGTCACTGATAACACAACGTCACTGATAACACAACGTCACTGATAACACGGTGTCACTAATAACACGATGTCACTGATAACATGATGTCACTGATAACACGTCACTGATAACATGATGTCACTGATAACATGTCACTGATAACACAACGTCACTGATAACACAACGTCACTGATAACATGATGTCACTGATAACACAATGTCACTGATAACACAACGTCACTGATAACACAACGTCACTGATAACATGGTGTCACTAATAACACGATGTCACTGATAACACAACGTCACTGATAACATGATGTCACTGATAACATGTCACTGATAACATGGTGTCACTAATAACACGATGTCACTGATAACACGATGTCACTGATAACACGATGTCACTGATAACATGTCACTGATAACACAACGTCACTGATAACACAACGTCACTGATAACACAACGTCACTGATAACACAACGTCACTGATAACACAATGTCACTGATAACACGATGTCACTGATAACACGATGTCACTGATAACACAACGTCACTGATAACACAACGTCACTGATAACACAACGTCACTGATAACACAACGTCACTGATAACACGATGTCACTGATAACATGTCACTGATAACACAACGTCACTGATAACACAACGTCACTGATAACACAATGTCACTGATAACACAACGTCACTGATAACACAACGTCACTGATAACATGGTGTCACTAATAACACGATGTCACTGATAACACGATGTCACTGATAACATGTCACTGATAACACGATGTCACTGATAACACGATGTCACTGATAACACGATGTCACTGATAACACGATGTCACTGATAACATGTCACTGATAACACAACGTCACTGATAACACAACGTCACTGATAACACAACGTCACTGATAACACAACGTCACTGATAACACAATGTCACTGATAACACGATGTCACTGATAACACGATGTCACTGATAACACAACGTCACTGATAACACAACGTCACTGATAACACAACGTCACTGATAACACAACGTCACTGATAACACGATGTCACTGATAACATGTCACTGATAACACAACGTCACTGATAACACAACGTCACTGATAACACAATGTCACTGATAACACAACGTCACTGATAACACAACGTCACTGATAACATGGTGTCACTAATAACACGATGTCACTGATAACACGATGTCACTGATAACACGATGTCACTGATAACACGATGTCACTGATAACACGATGTCACTGATAACATGATGTCACTGATAACATGTCACTGATAACACGATGTCACTGATAACACGATGTCACTGATAACATGTCACTGATAACACGTTACTGATAACACGTCACTGATAACATGATGTCACTGATAACATGACACTCCAGGTTTGATGATGTCATACCTTCATCTGACCCTCAGCAGCTGAAGGACTCTTTGTGTTTATTGATTTGTATAAACTTAGTGAATGAATAGTTAATTTACACACAACGGCCTCCTTACAGTTCATCATACAAACATATTGATCAAAGTGTGAAACAGGTCAGTGGTGTTTAGCAGGAAGATAATCCAGCTCGTCACTCTCCTCCGGTCCTCGGTCACAACTCCTCCCTCCGTCTGAAGTCACACAGGAAATAAGAAATGAGACACGAGTGAGATGAACAGTCAATAAAATGAGAATAAATATGTAATGAGATTAAACACATTTGATATGAATATGATGATGAGTTAAATGAGATGAGGACATTAACTATGATAAAATAAAGTATTTAAAACATGAAATATCTCCGTGTTTTACGTACAGAGGTCATCAGACGACAGCAGCTCAGGAGTTTGAATCCTCCCTTCTTCGTACAGAGTTTTCTTCTGCAGGAAACGCTGCTTACTGGGATTCATGAGGACTGAAACACAGGAAGTGGATCAGTTTATAGATTCAGACATGAACCATGAGAAGAAACGTCTCCGAAACCAATCCAATAAACAACCTTCATTATAGAACGGGTCCTTAAACAACCTGCTGAAGTACCTGAGGACTCCGGAAACAAGGACTGCAGGGACCCCCCAGGAGAGAGGCATTCTGGGACACCGTAGAGCCCTGCTGTGGTCTGCCCTCCAGGGTCTGGTCCCGGGGGGGGCGCTGTGAGGGGAGGGAAGTTGTACTGGTCTTCAGTGGGGACAGAAGGCTGGCTCAACTGGGACTCTGTGGGCCCAATTGGACTGTGATACTGGTCTCTGGTGGATGGAGACAGAGACCTGGAGCTGGTCCCGTTGGATCTGAACTGGGAGCGAATGTCATACTGGGAGAAGCCTCGACTCTCATCGGTTTCACACGGACCGGTGAAAGAGGAGGAGTGCAGTGGGTGAGGAGGGGTGAGGGAGCAGAAAGAGGAGAGGGAGGACAACTGAGAGGACTGGGAGAGCTGGGAGGTGTACTCCAGTGGGCCCAGTTTGGACAGCTGGTTGCACAGAGCTCCCACACTGGAGTCCAGGGGGCGTGGGGGTTTGGGGAAGGACAGGGAGGGGGGTTGAAGATGAGGATGATGGAGGGGGGAGGAGGACCTGGTCTTACTCGAGACAACGTGGACATCCTGAAGTTTGTCAAACACCTGAGAGGAAAACATTGACATGAGGAACTGAAGAGGATCTGACCAGGTGGACTAGAATAGGACTGTGTTGGACTAGAGTTGGACTAGAGTTGGACTGGTGTTGGACTGGTGTTGGACTGGTGTTGGACTAGAGTTGGACTAGAGTTGGACTAGAGTTGGACTAGAGTTGGACTGGTGTTGGACTGGTGTTGGACTGGTGTTGGACTAGAGTTGGACTAGAGTTGGACTAGAGTTGGACTGGTGTTGGACTGGTGTTGGACTGGTGTTGGACTGGTGTTGGACTAGAGTTGGACTAGAGTTGGACTGGTGTTGGACTGGTGTTGGACTGGTGTTGGACTAGAGTTGGACTGGTGTTGGACTGGTGTTGGACTGGTGTTGGACTGGTGTTGGACTAGAGTTGGACTAGAGTTGGACTGGTGTTGGACTGGTGTTGGACTGGTGTTGGACTGGTGTTGGACTGGTGTTGGACTAGAGTTGGACTGGTGTTGGACTGGTGTTGGACTGGTGTTGGACTAGAGTTGGACTCGAGTTGGACTGGTGTTGGACTGGTGTTGGACTGGTGTTGGACTGGTGTTGGACTGGTGTTGGACTAGAGTTGGACTAGAGTTGGACTGGTGTTGGACTAGAGTTGGACTAGAGTTGGACTAGAGTTGGACTAGAGTTGGACTAGAGTTGGACTGGTGTTGGACTGGTGTTGGACTGGTGTTGGACTGGTGTTGGACTAGAGTTGGACTGGTGTTGGACTGGTGTTGGACTGGTGTTGGATTAGAGTTGGACTGGTGTTGGATTAGAGTTGGACTGGTGTGGGGCGACTGTGGCTAAGTGGAGAGCAGGGCCATCCTTCAATCAGAGGATCGGCGGTTCGATCCCCGGCTCCGCAAGTCGCATGTCGATGTGTCCTTGAGCAAGACACTTAACCCCAAAATTGCTGGTGTATGAATGTGATAGAATCTGAATTGGAAGTCTGCTAAATGACTGTAATGTAATGTACTGGTGTTGGACTAGAGTTGTACTGGTGTCGGACCACCTGCTTACAAAAACACCTTTAACAAGTCTTTCTGACCTCTGGCATTGCTGGTCTCTTCTTCCTCTTCTTGTCCAGACACCTGCAGGCCAGATCCACCACCTCCATGCAGCAAGCTGGTTCTGCAGCACCCCCTGAAGACACATCATGAGTACAGCAGTTGAGGTAACAAGCAGGAATATCAGCTGATACAAATACACACAGACTGACCTGAGATCAGCCGGTGGTCCAGCTGGTTCCTCCAGTCCTCAACCTCCTCCACCAGGTCCTTCTACACAACCAGAAACACATCACTGAGACATTCATCACAGTGTGTCTGTCTGTCTGTCTGTCTGTCTGTCTGTCTGTGTGTGTGTGTTCTCACCAGGTATGTCTCTCCTGACTTCCTGTCCGTCTCCAGAGCTCGACGTCCCGTCAGAACCTCCAACAAAACCTGAAACACACGAGATGTGTGATGTCATGAGATACGATGACATCACTGTGCTCATGACATCGTGGATTGATTTAGGATGGATCGATATCGAGACGATATTTCACAGTTACCCTCCCCTCACCAAGACTCAGACCACAACATCAGGATCAGGACTAGAGGGGATCAGGACTAGAGGGGATCAGGACTAGAGGGGATCAGGATTAGAGGGGATCAGGACTAGAGGGGATCAGGATTAGAGGGATCGGGATAGAGGAGATCAGGACTAGAGGGGATCAGGACTAGAGGGGATCAGGACTAGAGGGATCGGGATAGAGGAGATCAGGACTAGAGAAGATCAGGACTAGAGGGGATCAGGATTAGAGGGGATCAGGACTAGAGGGATCGGGATAGAGGAGATCAGGACTAGAGAAGATCAGGACTAGAGGGGATCAGGATTAGAGGGGATCAGGATTAGAGGGATCGGGATAGAGGAGATCAGGACTAGAGGGGATCAGGACTAGAGGGGATCAGGACTAGAGGGGATCACGATTAGAGGGGATCAGGACTAGAGGGATCGGGATAGAGGAGATCAGGACTAGAGGGATCAGGACTAGAGGGATCGGGATAGAGGAGATCAGGACTAGAGGAGATCAGGACTAGAGGGGATCACGATTAGAGGAATCAGGATTAGAACTGAAAGTCTTTGATGATCCCAGCGGAGATCTTCTGTGAACTAACTACATTTCCCATGAGCCCCTGCGGTGTCTCACCACTCCGAAGCTGTAGACGTCCACAGCCGTCCCCAGCTGTCCGTCCCTCACGTATTCGACGGGCAGGTACGCCAGCGTTCCTCTGACCGTCTCCGTTTTACCCACTGACGCCGTCTGAGCCGCCGAGCGTCCCAACGAGCCGCGACACGCAAACCGAGCCAGACCGAAGTCGGCCAGCTTGGCCACCAGGTGGCGATCCAACAGGATGTTTGAGCTGCGGAGACAAAGACGGACACAAGACCTCAGAATTCAGAGACGGTCCAACTGGAACGTGGTGTTGGCAAAGATCAGGATCGTCTGCAGACCTCTTCACGTCTCCGTGGATCAGAGCCCTGTGACCGTCGGGGGGGAAGTGAAGGAACTGCAGCGCTGCTGAGGCTCCTTTAACCACACCGACTCTCTGAGACCAGGACAGACACACACACTCCTGAGAGAGCACGCACACACACACACACACACACACATAAGGATAGAAACTCTTAAAACACGTACAGTGTGTGTGTTACATTGTGTGTGTTACATTGTGTGTTATGCGTGTTACATTGTTACGTTGTGTGTTATGCGTGTTACATTGTATGTTATGTTGTGTGTTACATTGTGTTTGTTACATTGTGTGTGTGTGTTACGTTGTGTATTTACATTACATTACAGTCATTGAGCAGACGCTTTTATCCAAAGCAACTTACAATTCATATGCTATCACATTTCTACACCGTAGGCACAGCTACGGGAGACAAGTTGTGTTTGTGTTACATATGTGTTACATTGTGTGTTATGTTGTGTGTGTGCGTGTTACATCGTGTGTTACGCTATGTGTGTTTTACATTGTGTGTTACGTTATGTGTGTGTGTGTTACATTGTGTGTCTTATGTGTTTGTTACATTGTGTGTGTGTGTGTGTGTGTGTTACGTTTTGTATATGCGTGTGTGATACGTTGTGTGTGTGTGTTACGTTGTGTTTGTGTGTATGTGTTACGTTTTGTATATGTGTTTGTGTTACATTGTGTGTGTTACGTTGTGTTTGTGTTACATTGTGTGTGTATGTATGTGTGTGTGTGTTACGTTGTGTATGTTACATTGTGTGTGTGTTATGTGTGTTTGTTACGTTGTGTACGTGTGTGTGTGTTACGTTTTGTATATGCGTGTGTGATACGTTGTGTGTGTACGTGTTACGTTTTGTATATGTGTTTGTGTTACATTGTGTGTGTATGTATGTGTGTTTGTGTTACATTGTGTGTTACGTTGTGTTTGTGTTACGTTGTGTACGTGTGTGTGGGTGTTACATTGTGTGTTTGTGTTACATTGTGTGTGTGTGTGTTACGTTGTGTTTGTGTTACGTTGTGTACGTGTGTGTGGGTGTTACATTGTGTGTTACGTTGTGTTTGTGTTACGTTGTGTACGTGTGTGTGGGTGTTACATTGTGTGTTTGTGTTACATTGTGTGTGTGTGTGTGTTACGTTGTGTTTGTGTGTTACGTTGTGCAGCTGGTCCTCCAGTGATCTGAGCTCCATGTAGCTGTAGATCAGACACACTGATCCTGGTCCTTCACTGAAACCCAACAGATCCACGATGTTGGGATGTCTGAACCTGAACAACAAACTGTGATCAAATCTCATGAACACATATATATATATCTATATATATATATATATCTATATATATATATATATATATCTATATATATATATATATATATATATATATATATATATATATATATCTCTATATATACATATATATCTATATATATCTATCTATATCTATAGATATCTATCTATCTATCTATCTATCTATCTATCTATATATATATATATGTGTGTGTGTATATACTAGGGGTGCAACGGATCACAAACCTCACGGTTCGGATCATTTTTCGGATCAACAAAGAAAAGGGGAGGAGTCAAATATAACTTTGTTTTCCATTTATTAATTAAAGAACTTCAAGAACACTTAAAGAAAAGAACTTTGGGCTATAGTCTTACATGAAAACAAAAATATTGAAGATGTCCAATTTGAAACAAAATGAAATAAATAAATAAAATTAAAACATTCAAGAATCCTCACTTCTGTTAAGTTTAAGCTCAACATGAGGTATGTTGATGCCCTCGTCCTTTGATCAATACTGAAAGAAAGAAACAGCCAGTGAGCTAGCTTCACTGTTTACACTGAACTGCTCGGCAACAACTTGGGTCTGTGTTTACTTCCTGTCAGGTTATGTCATTCAAATACACAATAATGTTCACATTACTGTGACATTATTTAAAAAAAGATGAGAATATCTCCATTGTCTGGGGAGAGGGTCGACCTTTCTGTGGTGACTGTTACTACTGGGCCTTCTAGCTTCACTCTGACGCTTCTGTCAGCACCTGCACCAGGTGTGTCTGTGTGACTCACAGAGGGGGCGTGTCTACAGCACCTGTCAGTGTGACTCTCACAGAGGGGGCGTGTCTACAGCACCTGTCTGTGTGACTCTCACAGAGGGGGCGTGTCTACAGCACCTGTCTGTGTGACTCTCACAGAGGGGGCGTGTCTACAGCTCCTGTCTGTGTGACTCTCACAGAGGGGGCGTGTCTACAGCACCTGTCTGTGTGACTCTCACAGAGGGGGCGTGTCTACAGCACCTGTCAGTGTGACTCTCACAGAGGGGGCGTGTCTACAGCTCCTCCGTGGTGAAAGCGGTCACAGTCTTTTCCTCTTCATAGAGGAACAGCTTCATACTGAAGTGGGTGCGTGAGTGGATTTCATAGCGTGGCTCAAGCATTTTAACCAGATTTTGAAATCCTTTGTTTTCCACACCGGAGTGTCCCCCGTCGCTGACAGACGGGATGGTGTCTCTTCATATGTGTGGACATGCCGATGTATTGCCGTTATCGTATCTTTCTCTTTAAACAACGCCTACATACCGTAACGGTTTTGTCCACCACGCTTATCCGTCATTATACTTTACAGGGAAGACAAAATGATCCCAAACTTGTGACTTAAATGACCCGGGGGCTTCTCAAGTTCCTCCGCTCGCCGTGACTTTCACCGTTAAATGCTTCTAACCTGCTCCGTTCACGTGAACACATGCTTTATATCTGTTCACTGACACTCTGCATTGATATTCGGGGACTTGTTACTTGTAAATGAACAGCAGCAGTAAAACTGTATTACACACTATGAGGATTACACTGTAAAAAAAAAAGAAAACAAATACTCAATTGATCCACGGTTCACGAGTGATCCGAACCGTGAGGGGTGATCCGAACGGACCACGGATCGACCCGTGATCCATTACACCACTAGTATATATATATAAATATATACTCACTTTGACAGTTGGTCCACTTCAGTCTGAAAGCTCTCCTTCAGCAGAGTCCAGTCCAGCAGACAGTCCTACAACAACAACAACAACAACAGCTGTGACCAATCACAGTCCACTTCCTGTCAGTGACACATGTAGAAAACCTCTGATTGGAGGAGACTCAGGTAATAAAGGTGTGGCCATGTCAAACTCCTCTATGAGGACAGCCAATAGAAACACAGACGTGATCCATAGTTAGTGATCAGTGATGTGACTCATGTGTGATCTGCGCTGTGATTGGCTGACCTGTTTGAGTCTCTTGACAGCACAGTCGGTGTTCCTCAGAGACGCTCTGTACACGACTCCAAACCCCCCCTCCCCCACCTGCAGGGAGGGGGAGAACCCCACCGTCCCAGCATGCACCTCTTCATACGACCAGCACATCACCCCGCTGCTGCTCGTCACCACCGGGGGGGGCTGAGGGGCGACATCATCATCAATATATTAGAACATCACCGTGTATGTGTGTGTGTGTGTGTGTGTTACCTTGGCGGGTTGGTGGAGGTCAGATTGCAGATTGGGGGGGGGCGGGGCCGGTCTGGGTAGGGGTCTTTCTCCTCCATCTACTGAATGAAGAACAGGAGATGAAGAGCAGGAGATGAAGAACAGGAGATGAAGAACGGGAGATGAAGAACGGGAGATGAAGAACGGGAGATGAAGAGCGGGAGATGAAGAACAGGAGATGAAGAATGGGAGATGAAGAACGGGAGATGAAGAACGGGAGATGAAGAACGGGAGATGAAGAGCGGGAGATGAAGAACGGGAGATGAAGAGCGGGAGATGAAGAGCAGGAGATGAAGAGCGGGAGATGAAGAGCGGGAGATGAAGAGCGGGAGATGAAGAGCGGGAGATGAAGAACAGGAGATGAAGAACGGGAGATGAAGAACGGGAGATGAAGAACGGGAGATGAAGAACGGGAGATGAAGAACGGGAGATGAAGAGCAGGAGATGAAGAACACGAGATGAAGAACGGGAGATGAAGAACGAGAGATGAAGAGCGGGAGATGAAGAATGTGAGATGAAGAGCGGGAGATGAAGAGCGGGAGATGAAGAGCGGGAGATGAAGAACGGGAGATGAAGAGCGGGAGATGAAGAACGAGAGATGAAGAGTGGGAGATGAAGAATGTGAGATGAAGAGCGGGAGATGAAGAGCGGGAGATGAAGAGCGGGAGATGAAGAACGAGAGATGAAGAGCGGGAGATGAAGAATGTGAGATGAAGAACGGGAGATGAAGAACACGAGATGAAGAACACGAGATGAAGAACACGAGATGAAGAACGGGAGATGAAGAGCGGGAGATGAAGAACGGGAGATGAAGAGCGGGAGATGAAGAACGGGAGATGAAGAACGGGAGATGAAGAGCGGGAGATGAAGAGCGGGAGATGAAGAGCGGGAGATGAAGAACGAGAGATGAAGAGCGGGAGATGAAGAACGAGAGATGAAGAGCGGGAGATGAAGAATGTGAGATGAAGAACGGGAGATGAAGAGCGGGAGATGAAGAGCGGGAGATGAAGAGCGGGAGATGAAGAGCAGGAGATGAAGAACACGAGATGAAGAACACGAGATGAAGAACACGAGATGAAGAACGCGAGATGAAGAACGGGAGATGAAGAGCGGGAGATGAAGAACGGGAGATGAAGAACGGGAGATGAAGAGCGGGAGATGAAGAACAGGAGATGAAGAGCGGGAGATGAAGAACAGGAGATGAAGAACAGGAGATGAAGAACGGGAGATGAAGAACGGGAGATGAAGAACGGGAGATGAAGAGCAGGAGATGAAGAACAGGAGATGAGGAACAAGAGATGAAGAACAGGAGATGAAGAACGGGAGATGAAGAACGGGAGATGAAGAACGGGAGATGAAGAACGGGAGATGAAGAACGGGAGATGAAGAACGGGAGATGAAGAACGGGAGATGAAGAACGGGAGATGAAGAACGGGAGATGAAGAGCGGGAGATGAAGAGCAGGAGATGAAGAACAGGAGATGAGGAACAAGAGATGAAGAACAGGAGATGAAGAACGGGAGATGAAGAACGGGAGATGAAGAACGGGAGATGAAGAACGGGAGATGAAGAACGGGAGATGAAGAGCGGGAGATGAAGAACACGAGATGAAGAACACGAGATGAAGAACACGAGATGAAGAACGGGAGATGAAGAACAAGAGATGAAGAACGGGAGATGAAGAACGGGAGATGAAGAACAGGAGATGAAGAACAAGAAATGAAGAACGGGAGATGAAGAACAAGAAATGAAGAACATGAGATGAAGAAAGGGAGATGAAGAACGGGAGATGAAGAAGAGTTGAAGAGCAGGAGATGAAGAACAGGAGATGAAGAGCAGCAGATGAAGAACAGGAGATGAAGAACAAGAGATGAAGAACAAGAGATGAAGAACAAGAGATGAAGACAGGAGATGAAGAACATGAGATGAAGAACGGGAGATGAAGAACGGGAGATGAAGAACAGGAGATGAAGAATGGAAGATGAAGAACGGGAGATGAAGAACATGAGATGAAGAACGGGAGATGAAGAACGGGAGATGAAGAACAGGAGATGAAGAGTGGGAGATGAAAAACAGGATGTTACCTGTGTGTGTGTGTTACCTGTGTGTGTGATACCTGTGTGTGTGTGTGTTACCTGTGTGTGTGATACCTGTGTGTGTGATACCTGTGTGTGTGTTACCTGTGTGTGTGTTACCTGTGTGTGTGATACCTGTGTGTGTGTGTTACCTGTGTGTGTGATACCTGTGTGTGTGTGTTACCTGTGTGTGTGATACCTGTGTGTGTGATACCTGTGTGTGTGTGTTACCTGTGTGTGTGATACCTGTGTGTGTGATACCTGTGTGTGTGATACCTGTGTGTGTGTGTTACCTGTGTGTGTGATACCTGTGTGTGTGTGTTACCTGTGTGTGTGATACCTGTGTGTGTGATACCTGTGTGTGTGTGTTACCTGTGTGTGTGATACCTGTGTGTGTGATACCTGTGTGTGTGATACCTGTGTGTGTGTTACCTGTGTGTGTGATACCTGTGTGTGTGATACCTGTGTGTGTGATACCTGTGTGTGTGTTACCTGTGTGTGTGATACCTGTGTGTGTGATACCTGTGTGTGTGATACCTGTGTGTGTGATACCTGTGTGTGTTACCTGTGTGTGTGTTACCTGTGTGTGTGATACCTGTGTGTGTGATACCTGTGTGTGTGTTACCTGTGTGTGTGATACCTGTGTGTGTGATACCTGTGTGTGTGTTACCTGTGTGTGTGATACCTGTGTATGTTACCTGTGTGTGTGTTACCTGTGTGTGTGATACCTGTGTGTATGTTACCTGTGTGTGTGTTATGTGTGTGTGTTACCTGTCGAGCTCAGTCTGACGGTGCTCATTGTGGGCATTGTGGGTTGAGGAAGAGGAGGAGGAGGTGAGGAAGGCTTCAGACTGGAGGCCCCTGCAGAGAGAGGAGGAGGAGGAGGAGGTGAGGAAGGCTTCAGACTGGAGGCCCCTGCAGAGAGAGAGAAGTCAGCTGTGGTGTTTGAGAACTCACAGCCCAGGATGACATCACGGGGGCGGAGCAGCTCCAGGCGCTCCAACAGGTCGATCAGCTCCCCAACACAACCGTTCCTGTTCTCCCATTGGTTCATCACCCAGTCTGTCCGCCTCTTGATCTTCTCGGCCAATCGTACGGCGGTCTGATCCCCGAGGACCTCTGAGGCTTCAAACACATGTGAATACATTTATCAATGAATCCAACCAGAGCCAATCAGAGTACTCTGTATACTACTTTAAGGTACTTGAACATATTATTTCCATGTTCTGCTACTTTGTAGTTTCTACTACATTCATCCGACAGCTTGAGTTATTCACGGATGATTAATCAACTAATACATGATGATGATCTATTGTTATAGATGAAGATCAAACTATTGATCTTCACAAACTAGCAGCAGATGGAATATGAAGTAGTTCATAACACTTTAATATACATAATACAGCTATTTTAATACTAGTGTACTGTTACTTCAGTATCAGGATAATACTAGGGCTGCAACAACGAATCGATAAAATCGATAAAATTCGATTATTAAAAGAGTTGGCAACGAATTTCATTATCGATTCGTTGTCGCGCGATTATTACGCCACTCAATAAGTCGCGGAGATGTTTGAGTATAAAAAAAAAAGTTGAGTTGAGCGCGGAGCAGAGCAGAGCGGAGCGGAGGTCGAGGAAAGACCACCGGAGACCCGTAACGATGTTTGACGGTGCGCGATCCGTAGGCGGGGCGTATCCGGCGTGCATGGCCGAACCGAGTGGACAGTACGGCGGATCAGCCGCCCCGGAGTCGACTGCTATCAGGGACGTAACGTCCCTCCAGTAGCTCTTCTGGTGCCGGTGTTTACTCGTTATCCAGTTTGACAAGCATGACAAGTTAGCGTTAGCTCGTTAATAACAGTAGTAAAGCAGGACTAAAGACACGTTTTTATTCACTCGCCTTTTTTGGCCCATTCATTTTTCAATCTGTTGTCATGTATATATATTCTGTGCTTTGTCCCATATCGGTTATTGTTGACAAATATATTTGTGTGTGTTGTACTTTTACATTTTTTTTATAGCACTTGGTCATCTTAAACTGTGTTTAAATGTGGTGTATAAATTAACTTAACTTTCACTTACTACAATGATGGTAATAATTTAATGAATAAGCTTCAAGTGAACTTGAGTGTGTGTGCGTGTCTGAGTGTGTGCGTCTGTGAGTGTGAGAGTTTGTGAGTGTGTGCATCTGTGAGTGTGAGTTTGTGAGTGTGTGTGTCTGTGAGTGTAGAGAACAAGTTCTGACGTTCAAACAAATCCTGTTAAGTTTTCTGATTTGTATTTTTCTTTATTTTTTACAAATGATTTATTGTTCTGACAGCTCAGGTCCCTTTAAACAAAAAAATACATATTTTTGTGCACTTTATTTTAAAAAAAACCAATATAATTGGCAGATGTAAAGCATAAAGCATACTGTTTTTGAATAAAGGGTTGGAAATTTTTTTTTTTTATCCGATTCATCGATTAATCGTAAAAATAATCGACAGATTAATCGATTATTAAAATAATCGTTAGTTGCAGCCCTAGATAATACTAGTGTACTTTTACCTCAGTATCAGTATAATACTAGTGTACTTTTACCTCAGTATCGGGGTAATACTAATATACTTTTACTTCAGTATCAGGATAATACACGTGTACTTAACGTTACTTGTTCACACAGTAGCATTACACCTTGTTAACGTTACTTGTGTACTTAACGTTACGTGTGTACTTAACATTACTCGTGTACTTAATGCTACTCGTGCACTTAGCGTTACAAGTGTACCTAATGTTACAAGTGTACTTAACGTTACAAGTGTACTTAAAGTTACAGTGTACTTAAAGTTACAGTGTACTTAAAGTTACAGTGTACCTAATGTTACAGTGTACTTAATGTTACAGTGTACTTAACGTTACAGTGTACTTAACGTTACCTGTGTGCTTAACGTTACTCGTGTGCTTAACGTTACTCGTGTACTTAACGTTACTCGTGTACTTAACGTTACTCGTGTGCTTAACGTTACTCGTGTGCTTAACGTTACTCGTGCACTTTTGTTCTGTTTGTTTGTTTTGCTCCTCTGTCTTTCTTTTTTTTCTTTTTTGTTTGTTCTGTTTGTCTCTGCCCTATGTAAAGCGTCTTTGGGTATCTAGAAAAGCGCTATATAAAACTAAAGTATTATTAACTTTACTCGTGTATTTAGCATTACTCGTGTACTTAGCGTTACTCGTGTACTTAGCGTTACTCGTGTACTTAACGTTACTCGTGTACTTAGCGTTACATTACATTACATTACAGTCACTTAGCAGACGCTTTTATCCAAAGCGACTTACAATAAGTGTATTCAACATCGGTTTTCGAGAGAACTACTAGTCACCAGAAGTCATAAGCGTTACTCGTGTACTTAACGTTACTCGTGTACTTAACGTTACTCGTGTACTTAACGTTTCTCGTGTACTTAGCCATTAGCAGCTACAGTTAACATTACACCTTTTTAGCCGTTAGCAGCTACAGAAGCTCCTGGTTCTGGTCCTGACTCACCGAAGCGGGTCCAGTCCAGGTCCGACAGTCCGTCCATGACCCGGAAGAACTCCCAGAGGACGGAGGGCGGCAGCTGGTAGAGAAACGTCGCTCTGTAGTCTCCTGAAGACATGTTTTAATGGAGACTAAACGGTACCTGAAGCTAACAGCTAACAAGCTAACAGCTAAAAGTACCCGGATGTCTCCATCACTTCAGAACCGTCCGGATCGAACAAGCTACAAACTTTAAAAACTCTGTAAAATCAACAAGTTCAGCTCCTCTGCTGCTTCCGGCCTCTGCGGCTCAAGCTCACTGCAATAAGAGCCGCTTCCGGTTAGTACCCCTCCACAATAAAAGACGTGTAGCCTCACACCGGGTCTCCTGATAAATTAATCTGTAACTCAAAAAAACAAACGTTGTTTTAGAGCAGGGGTGTCAAACTCATGATCGAGTCCGGCCCGCTACGTCATTTTATGTGGCCCGCGAATCCGCCAGCAAAAAAAGAAAAGAAATGTAAAGTTAGACTTAATAATAAAAATATCCCCATAGTCGAAGTTATGAGATAGAAAGTAAAAATTATCAGATAGAAAGTAAAAATAATGTGATACAAAGTCAAAATTATGAGATAGAAAGTCATAATTATGAGATAGAAAGTCATAATTATGAGATAGAAAGTCATATTTATGAGGTAGAAAGTCATATTTATGAGATAGAAAGTCATATTTATGAGATAGAAAGTCATAATTATGAGATAGAAAGTCAAAATTATGAGATAGAAAGTCATATTTATGAGATAGAAAGTCATATTTATGAGATAGAAAGTCATATTTATGAGATAGAAAGTCATATTTATGAGGTAGAAAGTCATAATTATGAGATAGAAAGTCAAAATTATGAGATAGAAAGTCATAATTATGAGATAGAAAGTCATAATTATGAGATAGAAAGTCATAATTATGAGATAGAAAGTCATAATTATGAGATAGAAAGTCATAATTATGAGATAGAAAGTCATAATTATGAGATAGAAAGTCATAATTATGAGATAGAAAGTCAAAATTATGAGATAGAAAGTCATAATTATGAGATAGAAAGTCATAATTATGAGATAGAAAGTCATAATTATGAGATAGAAAGTCATATTTATGAGATAGAAAGTCATAATTATGAGATAGAAAGTCATAATTATGAGATAGAAAGTCATAATTATGAGATAGAAAGTCATAATTATGAGATAGAAAGTCATAATTATGAGATAGAAAGTCATAATTATGAGATACTTAAACACACAGTCATAGAAGTAATAACTTGTGTTTGATATATTTTCTTTAATAGTTTGAGAGTAATGTGGGTTTATTAACCCTAAATTAAAAGGATTTAAGTTATAATAACAGAAATGTGCTTAAATATATGTTTACATTTACATAACTGCATGTACAATATTTTAACACTTGAATAAACAATAATCAAATGCAGAGACAGTTATTAACAATATGTTAGGTTACTTTTACACAGTCTTACATTTACAAGCGGCCCTTTGAGGACGACCGTGATGCTGATGTGGCCCAGAGTGAACATGAGTCTGACACCCTTTGAAACGTGAGATATGTGAGCTGATTACTAAACCTGATGCCTGATTATCATTATTCATTATTATTTTTATAATAATTATTATTATTATTTTTATAATAATAATTATTATTATTTTGATTATTAATAATAATAATTATTATTATTTTGATTATTATTAATAATCATTATTATTGTTTTTATGATGTATTACAATGATTTTATTATAAATAAATAAATAAATATATATAAATATAAATATTCGGAAATGTATTGTTGTCATTTTGATTCATTTGATATAAATAAGTTGAATTTGATATTTTATATATGAATTGATAGATTCACTATTTCTACAGGCCTTCATCATCATCGTCATCACGTCACACGTCATCACCTCCTACTACATGACGCCCCCCCTCCTCCCTCCTCCCTCCTCTCCTCTCTCTCCTCTCGACAGGCGGCAGGATGGATCTCGTGAATAAGGTACGAACATCTTCGTCTTCCTCACATCTCACCATCCTCTTCTTCTTCTCTGTCCCGAGTCGTGCTCTCTGCTCGGGTTGTGTGTGTGTCGGTGTGTTCGTGTGTGTGTCTGTGTGTGTGTGTGTGTGTGTGTGTGTGTGTGTGTCGGTGATTCGTGTTAGAAGGGTCTGTGTGTGTGTCGGGCCGCATCGCGGCGGAGGGATCTATATCATATGAATATGAATTATATCGATAATAAGCAGAATATCAGAGTAAGATCTGTTCTTTATGCATGAATTATTGTTATTGTCATTATTGATGTCGTCATCAATATCAAAGGTATTGATCAGGTTGTGACCGGGGGATTCAGCCCTGAACGCTGTCTGCAGGAGAACGAGAGGAAAAACAAACATTCAGCTGCTCCGTGTTCGCGTGCCACACATTCCTTCTGTGTGTGTGTGTGTGTGTGTGTGTGTGTGTGTGTGTGTGTGTAAAATGGAAGCCGGAGGAGGAGGAGGAGGGGGGGGGTCCTCTCCTCTCCGCTTGGGATGCTGCAGCTGATGATGATGATGATGATGATGATGATGATGATGATGATGATGATGATGATGATGATGTTGATGTTGATGTTGTTGTTGCGGGTCTAACCGGATCTGGTTTTAAGGATCCTTATTGTCCTATCCGACCTGCTCCCCCCTTATTTATCCCGGTAATAACCGGTAATAACCCGGTAATAACCCGGTAATAACCCGGGTTCATCCTCCTCAGCTGTAAAATGGAGACCGACAAGTCTGTAAAATTCTGCTCAAATACTCTGAAATATTACTGATATAAATATACTAGCCTACTACAAAATATTACTGCTATACATTACTGCAATATTACTTATTCCTACTATATTACTGCAATAGTATTATGAAATATTACTGCTATATTCTATACAATATTACTAAAGTATCACTATTCAATATTGCTGAAATATTACTGCAAAGTATTACACATATCACTCTCATAATACTCATGTAATATCTCTTTGAATTTATTATTTTATTTAATAAAAATCTATCCTGTAATCTCTCAATACTATTGTTATAATAACAGTGTGTGTATATATAAATATATATTGAGTATTTTTGTGCTGTTTATAATAAGTTAAATAATAAATCATGTGTCTGGTGTCAGAAACAGAAACAGTATTAAACTGATCTGAGATCAACAGACTGAAATCTGAGAGGAAATATTGATCCGTCTTAAATCATAAACCTGTTATTAAACTGAAATATTAAATCATCTTCAGAAGAAGTTAAATAATGCAGCTCATCATGGCTCTACGTTTCCTCTCTGGCGTCTTTTCAAAATAAACTTCTGTCTTCACAGGAAGTGAGGTTGAAGAAAAGAGTGTTTGACTTTAACTTGACACGTATGTGAGTCACGTTACTGACGACTCGTGTGACTAAGAATGACTTGACAAAATGTGACGTTTGAGAACATCGTGAAAATGTTCCCAAAACACTCTGAGAACATCGTTAAAATGTTCCCAAAACACTCTGAGAACATCGTGAAAATGTTCCCAAAACACTCTGAGAACATCGTGAAAATGTTCCCAAAACACTCTGAGAACATCGTGAACATTTTCCAAAACCCTGAGAACATCGTGAAAATGTTCCCAAAACACTCTGAGAACATCGTGAAAATGTTCCAAAACCCTGAGAACATCGTGAAAATGTTCCCAAAACACTCTGAGAACATCGTGAAAATGTTCCAAAACCCTGAGAACATCGTGAAAATGTTCCAAAACACTGAGAACATCGTGAAAATGTTCCAAAACCCTGAGAACATCGTGAAAATGTTCCAAAACCCTGAGAACATCGTGAAAATGTTCCAAAACCCTGAGAACATCGTGAAAATGTTCCAAAACACTCTGAGAACATCGTGAAAATGTTCCAAAACCCTGAGAACATCGTGAAAATGTTCCAAAACACTGAGAACATCGTGAACATTTTCCAGATTCGGAGTGTTACTGTGTGTTGTATTAAATAAGCTGTAACGGGAGTTGTTCATTTGTCTGTTCCATCAGCTTACTTGTTTTAAATGACAAACATCTTAATCGTCATGGTGAAATACATTTTTATATCTTTTAAATACTTTCTCAAAAATGATCAATACAAAGATAAAAACTACGCCTGTACGCCATTTTATTTTTACTATGAATTTACTAATTACATTTATTTTTTATTTTATATATTAGTTGTTGTTTTGGTTGTTTATTATATATATTTTTTCATTAATTTCAACTGTCTGATTTTATTTGTCCTGGAATGCTTAAATTCTGGTTCAACCAAAATAAACTTCTGTTGAAATAAGTTGATCGATCAATCAGAGGATCGGCGGTTCGATCCCCGGCTCCGCTAGTCGCATGTCGATGTGTCCTTGAGCAAGGCACTTAACCCCAAAAATTGCTCCCATAGCTGTTCTTACAGCCTAATGTGATTGAATATGAATTATAAGTCACTTTGGATAAAAGCGTCTGCTAAATGACTGTAATGTCATGATTTTCTAAATGAATGAATGTAACCGTCTTCTCTCTTTCTGTCTGCAGATGGTGGCTCAGGGTCAGTTCCGGGTGCTGAAGGTTCCTCTGGGCTTCATTAAGGCCTTACAATGGGTCAGTTCATCTCACTATCACATAATCGATGGTTCTATCAAAGATCTATTGTTCTATCAAACATCTACTGTTCTATCAAAGATATACTGTTCTATCAAAGACCTACTGTTCTATCAAAGATATACTGTTCTATCAAAGACCTACTGTTCTATTAAACATCTACTGTTCTATCAAAGACCTACTGTTCTATCAAAGACCTACTGTTCTATTAAACATCTACTGTTCTATCAAAGACCTACTGATCTATCAAAGACCTACTGTTCTATCAAACATCTACTGTTCTATCAAAGATATACTGTTCTATCAAAGACCTACTGTTCTATTAAACATCTACTGTTCTATCAAAGACCTACTGTTCTATCAAAGACCTACTGTTCTATTAAACATCTACTGTTCTATCAAAGACCTACTGATCTATCAAAGACCTACTGTTCTATCAAACATCTACTGTTCTATCAAAGATATACTGTTCTATCAAAGACCTACTGTTCTATCAAAGATCTACTGTTCTATCAAAGATCTACTGTTCTATCAAACATCAACTGATCTATCAAAGATCTACTGATCTATCAAAGATCTACTGATCTATCAAACATCTACTGATCTATCAAATATGTACTGTTCTATCAAAGACCTACTGTTCTATCAAAGATATACTGTTCTATCAAAGACCTACTGTTCTATCAAAGATCTACTGTTCTATCAAAGACCTGTTCTATCAAACATCTACTGTTCTATCAAATATATACTGTTCTATCAAAGACCTACTGTTCTATCAAAGACCTACTGTTCTATCAAACATCTACTGTTCTATCAAACATCTACTGTTCTATCAAAGATATACTGTTCTATCAAAGATATACTGTTCTATCAAATACCTACTGTTCTATCAAAGACCTACTGTTCTATCAAAGATCTACTGTTCTATCAAATATCTACTGTTCTATCAAAGATCTATTGTTCTATCAAATATCTACTGTTCTATCAAAGACCTACTGTTCTATCAAATATCTACTGTTCTATCAAAGACCTACTGATCTATCAAACATCTACTGTTCTATCAAACGTCTACTGTTCTATCAAAGATCTATCATACTGTCAAAGAGCTACTGTTCTATCAAACATCTACTGTTCTATCAAATGTCTACTGTTCTATCAAAGATCTATCATACTATCAAAGATCTACTGTTCTATCAAACATCTACTGTTCTATCAAATATCTACTGATCTATCAAAGAGCTACTGTTCTGTCAAACATCTACTGTTCTATCAAAGGTCTACTGTTCTATCAAAGATCTATTGTTCTATCAAAGATCTATTGTTCTATCAAATATCTACTGATCTGTCAAAGATCTGCTGATCTATCAAAGATTTACTGTTCTATCAAAGAGCTATTGTTCTATCAAACATCTACTGTCCTATCAAAGATCTCAAATAGCTATTGTTCTATCAAACATCTACTGTTCTAACAAAGATCTATTGTTCTATCAAAGATCTACTGTTGTATCAAACATATATTGTTCTGTCAAATATCTACTGTTCTATCAAAGATCTACTGTTCTATCAAAGATCTGCTGTTCTATCAAAGATCTGTTGTTCTATCAAAAATCTACTGTTCTATCAAACATATATTGTTCTATCAAAGATCTGTTGTTCTATCAAAGATCTACTGTCCTATCAAACATCTATTGTTCTATAAAAGATCTACTCTTCTATCAAAGATATATTGTTCTATAAAAGATCTACTCTTCTATCAAAGATATATTGTTCTATAAAAGATCTACTCTTCTATCAAAGATATATTGTTCTGTCAGAGATCTACTGTTCTATCAAAGAGCTATTGTTCTATCAAACATCTACTGTCCTATCAAAGATCTATTGTTCTATCAAAGAGCTATTGTTCTATCAAACATCTACTGTTCTAACAAAGATCTATTGTTCTATCAAAGATCTACTGTTGTATCAAACATATATTGTTCTATCAAATATCTACTGTTCTATCAAAGATCTACTGTTCTATCAAAGATCTGTTGTTCTATCAAAAATCTACTGTTCTATCAAAAATCTACTGTTCTATCAAACATATATTGTTCTATCAAAGATATGTTGTTCTATCAAAGATCTACTGTTCTATCAAACATCTATTGTTCTATAAAAGATCTACTCTTCTATCAAATATATATTGTTCTATAAAAGATCTACTCTTCTATCAAAGATATATTGTTCTGTCAGAGATCTACTGTTCTATCAAAAATCTACTGTTCTATGAAATATCTATTGTTCTATCAAATATCTACTGTTCTATCAAATATCTACTGTTCTATGAAAGATCTATTGTTCTATCAAAGATATATTGTTATATCAAATATATACTGTTCTATCAGACATCTACTGTTCTATCAAAGATATGTTGTTCTATCAAAGATATATTGTTCTATCAAAGATTTTGGATAAACATTTAGACGTCCAACACTTTGGTTTGTAACCAAACACCTACAGAACTAAAGACTGATTACTGATCATTAGCTAGTGTTAGCATGCTAACATATGGTGAACATGGTAAACATAAGCATGATAGTATTGTCACTGTGATTATGTTAACATGTAACTGAAAGCACCAGTGAATCTCTGTATTTTAGTTATTTTAGAATAATATTTGGTCTCCTCCTCCAGTTCTTCGCCATCTTTGCCTTCTCCACCTGTGGCAGTTATTCTGGGATGTTCCGGATGGCGGTGGAGTGTAAGAACCGGACCGAGAGCGACCTGGCTATCGAGGTGGAGTTTGAGTATCCATTCAGGTCAGTGGAGCACTCATCAATATTATCACTCTAATCAATGTAATCAATGTAATCAATCTAATCAATCTAATCAATCTAATCAATGTAATCAATCTAATCAATGTAATCAATCTAATCAATGTAATCAATGTAATCAATGTAATCAATGTAATCACTCTAATCAATGTAATCAATGTAATCAATCTAATCAATCTAATCAATCTAATCAATCTAATTAATCTAATCAATGTAATCAATCTAATCAATCTAATCAATCTAATCAATCTAATCAATCTAATCAATGTAATCAATCTAATCAATCTAATCAATCTAATCAATCTAATCAATGTAATCAATGTAATCACTCTAATCAATGTAATCAATGTAATCACTCTAATCAATGTAATCAATGTAATCAATGTAATCAATGTAATCAATGTAATCACTCTAATCAATCTAATCAATGTAATCAATCTAATCAATCTAATCAATGTAATCAATGTAATCAATCTAATCAATGTAATCAATGTAATCAATCTAATCAATCTAATCAATGTAATCAATGTAATCAATCTAATCAATCTAATCAATCAATCTAATCACATCAATCTAATCACATCAATCTAATGTTAGCATTAGCATGTCAGCAATAGCATGTCAGCAATGTGTACATGCTAAAGCTAACATTAGCATGTTAGAATTCTCAAGTTCAAGTAGAACTTCTATATTCTGATATTTAATATGTCCTACTCTGTTATTTTATTGTATATATTGTGCATTTTGTAATACTTTATATTTTTGGTTACTCTGTTACTTTGCTTACTTTGTATGTCTTGCTGCTGTAACATACAAATTTCCCCTGGGGATGAATAAAGTATCTATCTATCTATCTATCTATCTAACTTTAGTAATTGTTCTTTTCTAGTTATTATTATTTTATTCATATTAGTGTTTTATAATCTTTTATTGATCTCTGAAACATCCTGATGTTTCCTCTGACAATCAATAAAACATCCTCATCACAGCTACGTAGCTAACGCTGAAGCTCCTCCCCCTCTCTCAGACTCCACCAGGTGTACTTCGACGCCCCCACCTGTCGGGGGGGGAACACGGAGCGTCTCTTCCTGGTGGGCGACTACTCTTCCTCAGCAGAGTTCTTCGTCACCATCGGCGTCTTCGCCTTCCTCTACTCCACCGCGGCTCTCAGCATCTACGTCTTCTTCTTCGACAAGTACAAAGAGAACAACAAGGGCCCGCTGCTCGTGAGTCCGCCGCCGTGAGACCTCTGACTTCTGACCTCTGGGAGACGTGTGTGTCACAGTGTGTGTGTGTGTGTGTGTGTGTGTGCAGGACCTGGCGGTGACCTCCGTGTTCTCCTTCATGTGGTTGGTGAGTTCGGCTGCGTGGGCCAAAGGTCTGTCCGACGTGAAGACGGCCACCGACCCCGACGAGGTCATCACTCTGATCTCGGCCTGCGAGACCGAAGGGAACAGCTGCCGCGAAGTCCACGACCCGGTCATGTCCGGACTCAACACCTCCGTGGTGAGACCGTGAGGACTCTGCAGGTCTGGTGGGCTGAGACTCACCGCTGAAAGAAACCAGGGTTTCAGTTCTGTTAAATATTAACTCGTCGTTCTAAAAGAAGTCAAAGTTCTCAAAGATACAAACGTATGAAGATCAATCAGAGGACGAATGAGGACCGAAGTCCACATGGAGGACTATAGTCCACATGGAGGACCGGAGTCCACATGGAGGACTATAGTCCACATGGAGGACCGGAGTCCCCATGGAGGACCGAAGTCCACATGGAGGACTATAGTCCACATGGAGGACCGAAGTCCACATGGAGGACTATAGTCCACATGGAGGACCGGAGTCCCCATGGAGGACCGAAGTCTACATGGAGGACTATAGTCCACATGGAGGACCGGAGTCCACATGGAGGACTATAGTCCACATGGAGGACCGGAGTCCCCATGGAGGACCGAAGTCTACATGGAGGACTATAGTCCACATGGAGGACCGGAGTCCACATGGAGGACTATAGTCCACATGGAGGACCGGAGTCCACATGGAGGACCGGAGTCCACATGGAGGACTATAGTCCACATGGAGGACTATAGTCCACATGGAGGACCGGAGTCCACATGGAGGACTATAGTCCACATGGAGGACCGGAGTCCACATGGAGGACCGAAGTCCCCATGGAGGACCGAAGTCCCCATGGAGGACTATAGTCCACATGGAGGACCGGAGTCCCCATGGAGGACTATAGTCCACATGGAGGACCGGAGTCCACATGGAGGACCGGAGTCCACATGGAGGACTATAATCCACATGGAGGACTGGAGTCCACATGGAGGACCGGAGTCCACATGGAGGACTATAGTCCACATGGAGGACTATAGTCCACATGGAGGACCGGAGTCCACATGGAGGACTATAGTCCACATGGAGGACCGGAGTCCACATGGAGGACTATAGTCCACATGGAGGACCGAAGTCCACATGGAGGACTATAGTCCACATGGAGGACCGGAGTCCACATGGAGGACCGAAGTCCCCATGGAGGACCGAAGTCCCCATGGAGGACCGAAGTCCCCATGGAGGACTATAGTCCACATGGAGGACCGGAGTCCCCATGGAGGACTATAGTCCACATGGAGGACCGGAGTCCACATGGAGGACCGGAGTCCACATGGAGGACTATAATCCACATGGAGGACCGGAGTCCACATGGAGGACCGGAGTCCACATGGAGGACTATAGTCCACATGGAGGACTATAGTCCACATGGAGGACCGGAGTCCACATGGAGGACTATAGTCCACATGGAGGACCGGAGTCCACATGGAGGACTATAGTCCACATGGAGGACCGGAGTCCACATGGAGGACCGGAGTCCACATGGAGGACTATAGTCCACATGGAGGACCGGAGTCCACATGGAGGACTATAGTAGACTAATAGACTATAGACACTGCTCCTGTTCAGACGTTTATATATCATATACTATTTATCTATTTATCTATTGATCTATTGATCTATTTATCTATTTATCTATTTATCTATTGATCTATTGATCTATTTATCTATTTATCTATTTATCTATTGATCTATTGATCTATTGATCTATTGATCTATTGATCTATTTATCTATTGATCTATTGATCTATTGATCTATTGATCTATTTATCTATTTATCTATAATATATTTACATATTTATATATAATATAATATATTTATATAATATGATGTATTGAGACGAGTCTCTCTGGTATTAATCTCTCCGGTCTTCCTCCAGGCGTTCGGCTTCATAAACCTGATCCTCTGGGTCGGGAACCTGTGGTTCGTCTTTAAGGAGACGGGCATCATCGCTCCCTTCATGAGAGTTCCACCTCCTCAGGAGAAACCCGCCGCTCCGGACACTTACGGCCAGCAGGGGGCATACGAACAAGACCCGTACGCCGGCAACCAGGGAGGCTACCAACCCGAGTACAGCCAGCAGGGGTACAACCAGGTGAGGAGTTTGAGTCTAAAGACACGTGGACCAAGTTTAAAAATGACTTTTCCTTCTGAGTAAAATCCCCAAACATGTAAATATTGTTCTTGTCAGTTCGATATTTTAAATATTATGATAAAAATTCAGAAATGCACGACGAAACGTTTCAACTACGACTATGAACTACGTTTTAAAAGTCAACGTAAGATGTAAGATGTCACATGACCACGTCACATGTCACATGTCACATGTCACACGTCACACGACACATGACCACGTCACGTGACACATGACCACGTGACACATGTGACTGTGTTTCCTGTGTTTCCTACAGGAGGCAGAGATCGGCCAGGGCTACGGCCAGCAGGGGGCGCCAACCTCCTTCTCCAATCAGATGTGAACAGACAGGAAGCAGGTGAGTCACACAGGAAGTAGAGGCTGGGGTCGCTCCCTGATTGGTCCATTCAACTCACTTCTTCAAGGCACTTTAAATGAAAAGTCCAGTGATCAATAAATCAATAATCAGTTCATTGTGACTCACTAGAGCCCTAAATATTTGAAACTCACTGATAAAACTACAGATGATTTAATTTATGCTCCATACGCGTATGTCGTTTTAAGAGAACCAAATTTAGTTTTTCTTTATTAAAACTAAATATTTTTCATCATAGTTTTTATACAATTATCAGTGATACTTTTATTATTGGAGACTTATTATATAATATATAACATATATATATTATTAGAGACTTATTATTATATTTTATATATATATATTGGATACTTATTATTATATTATATATAATATATATATTATTATTAGAGACTTATTATTATATAGTATATAATATATATATAAATATTATATTATATATAATATATATTATTAGAGACTTATTATATATAATATATATATTATTATTATTAGAGACTTGACTCTTTTTCATGTTTGTCTCCTGGATAGGAAACACTGGAGTGAACCAAGAGTGGGTCGCCTGCAACCTACCCACAATGCAACACTCCTGTCTGCAGAGAGAATGGGGGTGGGGGGGGGGGGTTAGATGTCCTCTATAATGAATTAATGAGTTATTCATGTTAAAGAACATAACCTGTGGACAGAATGTATGTTTGTGTTGTATAGATTATATCTTTATGTTTCCTATTGAACCCCAGGATAAGCCCCGCCCCTCGTTGTATGCCCCGCCCCCTCCAGGATCAACACCGGCCAATCATGAAGCTGTTCAGACCGGGTTCACCAATCAGATCCAAACTACAACCAGTGGAGAATCCGCCGACATCACCTCCCAGCTGTTGGCTGTTTGTCTTGCTGCATGTAAATAAACACAGGAAGTGATGTCACAGCGGCGACGCCCACAACCCGGTCAGGACTCCAGCTTCATGGTGACCTGGATCCAAAATGGCTCCTGGTCGTTACAGTTTGCACTGTTTGTATGTTTGTTGTCTCTACAAACGTCCGTCTGAATATCAATATGACTCATTAATATTAATAATCAATATCACACCTGATCACGCTCAATGATCTGTATTCAACAAGTAGAAACATCTGTGAAGCTTCAAACTCATGAAACAAACACACCAGACTCCATTGATAAGAACGGAGATTTAAGGTCTCAGAGTTCTGGTGTTCTTCAGACGGACGTTTGTGATTCGTTACCTGTCTTCTCTTCTCGGCTCTCAGCCAATCAGCAGCAGCCGTGAGCTGTTTATTTTGTAAAAGTCTTTCTGGGAAGTTTTGGGTCTGAAAACAAACTTGATGATTCTTCTTCTTCTGCATCTTCTTCTTCTCCTTCATCTTCTTCTACATCTCCTTCTCCTTCTCCTTCTCCTTCATCTTCTTCTTCAGCTTCTTCTCCTTCATCTCCTTCTTCTTCTTTTTCTCCTTCTTCTTCTTCTCCTTCATCTCCTTCTTCATCTTCTTCTCCTTCATCTCCTTCTTCTTTTTCTCCTTCTTCTTCTCCTTCATCTTCTTCTCCTTCATCTTCTTCTTCAGCTTCTTCTCCTTCATCTCCTTCTTCTTCTTTTTCTCCTTCTTCTTCTCCTTCATCTTCTTCTCCTTCATCTTCTTCTTCATCTTCTTCTTCTTCTTCATCTTCTTCATCTTCTTCTTCTTCTTCTTCTTCTTCTTCTTCTTGGCTTGTTTTCTTTGTTTTGTTCTGAAAGTGAAGCAGTTCTTCCTCCGCATGATGACATGTTTCCTGCTTGTGTTGTTCAGTAACTGATGATCAGTGTGATTCTACTTCCTGTTCTCCTGTACAGGTGTGTGTGTGTGTGTGTCATTACTTCTTCTACTTCTTTTATTTTCTCCTCTCTTCTTCCTCCTCTCTTCTTCCTCCTCTCTTCCTCCTCCTCCTCCTCCCCCCGTTCTTCCTCCTCTCTTCCTCCTCCTCCTCCCCGTTCCTCTTCCATGCGTCTGTGATGTAACTTCCTGTATGATGATATTCTATTCAGCATCAGTAACCATGGTGATGATGATATATGTGAGTTGTTGCTATGGAGACCCCCACCCCCCCCCCCCGGCTGTGTTTATCAATGTAAAGAGTTTCAATAAACTACAAAGTGTTCTGAGTCTGTTACCTGAGAGTGAACCAATGAATTTATAATCTCTAGTGTCCTCCCTCTCCTTTATTGTCTCCTTGTGTCCTCCCCCCTCTCCTCCCTTGTCTCCTCGCTCTCTTAACCCTTGTCTCCTCATTCCCTCCTCCCTTGTCTCCTCATTCTCTCCTCCCTTGTCTCCTCATTCTCTCCTCCCTTGTCTCCTCATTCTCTCATAAAGAAGAGGTTCCACAGTGTTGACAAACGTAAAGAAGAGGTTCCAGAGTGTTGAAAAACATAAAGAAGAGGTTCCAGAGTGTTGACAAACGTAAAGAAGAGGTTCCAGAGTGTTGAAAAACATAAAGAAGAGGTTCCAGAGTGTTGACAAACGTAAAGAAGAGGATCCACAGTGTTGACCAACGTAAATAAGAGGTTCCAGAGTGTTGACCAACGTAAAGAAGAGGTTCCACAGTGTTGAAAAACGTAAAGAAGAGGTTCCACAATGTTGACCAACGTAAAGAAGAGGTTCCACAGTGTTAACCAACGTAAATAAGAGGTTCCACAGTGTTGACAAACGTAAAGAAGAGGTTCCACAATGTTGACCAACGTAAATAAGAGGTTCCAGAGTGTTGAAAAACGTAAAGAAGAAGTTCCACAGTGTTGAAAAACGTAAAGAAGAGGTTCCACAATGTTGACCAACGTAAAGAAGAGGTTCCACAGTGTTAACCAACGTAAATAAGAGGTTCCACAGTGTTGACAAACGTAAAGAAGAGGTTCCACAATGTTGACCAACGTAAATAAGAGGTTCCAGAGTGTTGAAAAACGTAAAGAAGAGGTTCCACAGTGTTGACCAACGTAAATAAGAGGTTCCAGAGTGTTGACAAACGTAAAGAAGAGGATCCACAGTGTTGACCAACGTAAATAAGAGGTTCCAGAGTGTTGACAAACGTAAAGAAGAGGATCCACAGTGTTGACCAACGTAAATAAGAGGTTCCACAATGTTGACAAATGTAAAGAAGAGGATCCACAGTGTTGACCAACGTAAATAAGAGGTTCCAGAGTGTTGACAAACGTAAAGAAGAGGATCCACAGTGTTGACCAACGTAAATAAGAGGTTCCAGAGTGTTGACAAGCGTAAAGAAGAGGATCCACAGTGTTGACCAACGTAAATAAGAGGTTCCAGAGTGTTGACAAACGTAAAGAAGAGGATCCACAGTGTTGACCAACGTAAATAAGAGGTTCCACAATGTTGACAAATGTAAAGAAGAAGTTCCACACTGTTGACCAACTTAAAGAGGGGGTTCCAAAGTGTTGACAAACATAAAGAAGAGGTTAAAAACCCGTTATACCCTATAAGCCCTAGCCCTATTTTTAGGCCTCTGCTCGAAAATTGCATACCCATACTAAAAAGACTGTAATTCTGTAACTACAAGGTCTATTTTAATAATTCTGATGTTATAATAAAGGGAACACTTGTGAGATTTGTTCAGATGTGTAAATATCAGTGTATATGTTACTGGTTAATAGTAAATGAAGATGGCACACAGCTCAAATTGAAAAGTTTCAGGTTCGCCTGAAAAAAATGTCAGCAGTCTCTCTGCAAATTCTTGCTTTGATAAAGTGAAGCAAAAAAAAGTTAGAGAGGTTTTAGTACAGAGGTCACGCAAGGTCGAGCAAAATTGTCATTTTGGAACCAGCTGTTCCAGCTGTTCCAGCTGTTCCATTGTACTTTTATATACTATATAACTATATATTTCACGTCAACTGCAAACGGATTGCTGAGCAGTTCAAATTAAAATTTCTGAGCTGCAAAGTCGGCAAATCTCCGAGTGAACTCTGTGCGAAGTGCACCCAGTTTATCAGCACAATGCTCAGTCGGGAACACAGCGGTGGAGACTTTTACTGCATCACACATGTCTGTGATCATACGTCCCCGTCCCTAAAGCTGGAGGTTTAGCGCAGTGAGATGCTTCGTTATGTTGCACATAAAGCCAGCTCACATCGCCACTTTTCGTCCCGGAGCTCTGTGGTGTGGCGGGCCAGTTATGATAAACATCTGATATTTTGTGGCGGGCCGTTGTACCGAGGGCCGATATATGCTGACAATGTAATGACAAGTCTCTAAATGTGTTGATCCTTACTAGGCTTTTCATCTGGGTTATGTTGTCCAGGGCCCAGTTCAGAGTCTGCATTTTTCCTTTTCAAATATTTCTCCATCTGTTCATCTCGTCACCTCAACCTCTCCCATCATTTCATTCTACTGTCCTACATTAACGAGGTCATTACTGTGCTACCTACTGCCACCCACTGGCATGGAAGAGTATTATTACTTAGCCAGACACTATATTGCAGCTCAGATGCTCAACAATGTCAAATTAAACTAAATAATATTTTTTTGGACTCATTAAGTGAAATTGGACATTTTCCCACGGCACACCTGACGATCTCTCATGGCGCACTGGTGTGCCGCGGCACAGCGGTTGAAAATCACTGGACTAGCGTAAAGAGGAGGTTTAACTATGTTGACCAACTTAAAGGAGCTTCCACAGTGTTGACCCATGTAAAGGAGGTTATTCAGTGTTGACCAACGTAAACACGAGGTTCTACAGTGTTTACCAACGTAAAGAGGACGTTCCACAGTGTTGACAAATGTAAAGAAGAGGTTCCACAGTGTTGACAAATGTAAAGAAGAGGTTCCACAGTGTTGACAAACGTAAAGAGGGCGTTCCACAGTGTTGACAAACGTAAAGAAGAGGTTCTACAGTGTTGACAAACGTAAAGAGGGCGTTCCACAGTGTTGACAAACGTAAAGAAGAGGTTCTACAGTGTTGACAAATGTAAAGAAGAGGTTCCACAGTGTTGACAAACGTAAAGAGGGCGTTCCACAGTGTTGACAAACGTAAAGAAGAGGTTCTACAGTGTTTACCAACGTAAAGAGGACGTTCCACAGTGTTGACAAACGTAAAGAGGGCGTTCCACAGTGTTGACAAATGTAAAGAAGAGGTTCCACAGTGTTGACAAATGTAAAGAAGAGGTTCCACAGTGTTGACAAACGTAAAGAAGAGGTTCCACAGTGTTGACAAACGTAAAGAAGAGGTTCCAGTGTTGACAAACGTAAAGAAGAGGTTCCACAGTGTTGACAAATGTAAAGAAGAGGTTCCACAGTGTTGACAAACGTAAAGAAGAGGTTCCACAGTGTTGACAAACGTAAAGAAGAGGTTCCACAGTGTTGACAAACGTAAAGAAGAGGTTCCACAGTGTTGACAAATGTAAAGAAGAGGTTCCACAGTGTTGACAAACGTAAAGAAGAGGTTCCACAGTGTTGACAAACGTAAAGAAGAGGTTCCACAGTGTTGACAAATGTAAAGAAGAGGTTCCACAGTGTTGACAAACGTAAAGAAGAGGTTCCACAGTGTTGACAAATGTAAAGAAGAGGTTCCACAGTGTTGACAAACGTAAAGAAGAGGTTCCACAGTGTTGACAAACGTAAAGAAGAGGTTCCACAGTGTTGACAAATGTAAAGAAGAGGTTCCACAGTGTTGACAAACGTAAAGAAGAGGTTCCACAGTGTTGACAAACGTAAAGAAGAGGTTCCACAGTGTTGACAAACGTAAAGAAGAGGTTCCACAGTGTTGACAAATGTAAAGAAGAGGTTCCACAGTGTTGACAAACGTAAAGAAGAGGTTCCACAGTGTTGACAAACGTAAAGAAGAGGTTCCACAGTGTTGACAAATGTAAAGAAGAGGTTCCACAGTGTTGACAAACGTAAAGAAGAGGTTCCACAGTGTTGACAAACGTAAAGAAGAGGTTCCACAGTGTTGACAAACAGTGTTGTTGTCTCTGTAGTTTCTGTCCTGTATGTTCTCTGCTTCTTGTTGTCTGACCTTCTCATGGTCTCCCCCCTTCTTTTTCTCTTCCACCTCTCTTTCTTCCTCCTCCCTCCCTCCTTCCTCGTGTCCTCTTCTGCTCCCTGCTGTCCCCTCCTTCCTCGTGTCCTCTCCCCCCTCCCCGTCTCCTTCCTTCTGCTGTCTCCTCCCTCTCTCCTCCCCCTTCATAACATTCAATATCTCACCCCCCCCCACCTCTCTCCATCTGTTATCAGATGAGTCAGTGTGTTCAGTGTTCAGTCAGCAGCATCAGCAGCATGGCGTCTCTCAGCTTCCTGCTCCTCAGCGTTGCTCTGATCCACTCCGCCCAGGTAAGGACGAGTGTGTGTGTGTGTGTGTGTGTGTGTGTGTTTGTTGAATGTGTTGATTTATCCTCAAGATGCTGCGTCGTCACGGTAACCTGATAGTGAGCAGAAAGATGAAGCTGCTGTTTATCTTCTGTCTGTCAACGTTACATCAGTGTGTGTGTGTGTTTAAGAGTGTGTGTGTGTGTGTGTGTGTGTGTGTGTGTGTGTGTGTGTGTGTGTGTGTGTGTGTGTGTGTGTTGAGCCAGCCGCTGAGACCGGAGGAACATTTCATCGCTGTCACCATAGCGACGGGAGACGGTAACCAACGGCAACAAGGCCATATGTTACAGCAGGTCACATGACACCTGACGGCTGTTTGTATGTGTGTGTGCGCGACTTGTTCATCTATCCTCGTGAGGACCACATGACGTGAGGACATATCAGGTCACAAAGGGCTGTTTGAGGTTCAGCACTCAATTTAAAAATGTCATTTCTTCACATAGTGTGAAAGTTTATGTTAAGCAAGTTCTGATGTTAATGGCTTCAATGTTTAAAAAAAACAATCTCCGTCTAAATGGTCACGGGAAACAACAGTTCCAGGTTCCTGCGTCACAGCTTCTGGTACGTTAGTAGACTCACAAATGTTCAAAAACAGAAGTCCAGCCGGATCCTTTTATGTTCTCACTATGAACGTAGAACATCTGCAGGTAATCAAAGGGTCTGATTTCTGTGTTTAACCTCCAAACATCCTGAGATGTTTAACCATGTTTTAGTGTCTGGAGATCAGTTAAAACAACACTGTTAAAAATGAGTCACATATAAAAGTCATTTTCTGAGCTTTAATTGTTGCTTTTTCATTTGTGGGACAAAGTCTAAAGTAGAATCCTGTTCAGACTCTTTTATTATTCAGACGTGTTCGCATTTTCGGCGATCATATAATATGGAAACATATTCATCACAGCCAGAGGAAACTGACTGAATCAGCAGGAAGTCAGACAGAGTGATGCTCCTCACAGGACTCATTTCCTCCTCCTCCTCTTCATCACTCAATCACTCAAATTGCTGATGCAGTTAGTCAGATATTGAGCTCATAAATCACACGCATACCTGCAAACTTGTCGCTTTTCGGCGAAATTCACCGTTTTGAATCAAAATATATCATCCACGTGAATCGTGTAGATCCGTAGAGTTGTTTTTTTTGGGGGGGGGGTCAACTGGCCAGCCAGCGTTACTGATGAGATGATGAGGCCCAGATACTGATGAGATGATGAGGTCCAGATACTGATGAGATGATGAGGTCCAGATACTGATGAGATGATGAGGCCCAGATACTGATGAGATGATGAGGCCCAGATACTGATGAGATGATGAGGCCCAGATACTGATGAGATGATGAGGTCCAGATACTGATGAGATGATGAGGTCCAGATACTGATGAGATGATGAGGTCCAGATACTGATGAGATGATGAGGCCCAGATACTGATGAGATGATGAGGCCCAGATACTGATGAGATGATGAGGTCCAGATACTGATGAGATGATGAGGCCCAGATACTGATGAGATGATGAGGCCCAGATACTGATGAGATGATGAGGCCCAGATACTGATGAGATGATGAGGCCCAGATACTGATGAGATGATGAGGCCCAGATACTGATGAGATGATGAGGTCCAGATACTGATGAGATGATGAGGTCCAGATACTGATGAGATGATGAGGCCCAGATACTGATGAGATGATGAGGCCCAGATACTGATGAGATGATGAGGTCCAGATACTGATGAGATGATGAGGCCCAGATACTGATGAGATGATGAGGTCCAGATACTGATGAGATGATGAGGTCCAGATACTGATGAGATGATGAGGCCCAGATACTGATGAGATGATGAGGCCCAGATACTGATGAGATGATGAGGTCCAGATACTGATGAGATGATGAGGTCCAGATACTGATGAGATGATGAGGTCCAGATACTGATGAGATGATGAGGTCCAGATACTGATGAGCTGATGAGGTCCAGATACTGATGAGATGATGAGGTCCAGATACTGATGAGATGATGAGGCCCAGATACTGATGAGATGATGAGGTCCAGATACTGATGAGATGATGAGGTCCAGATACTGATGAGATGATGAGGCCCAGATACTGATGAGATGATGAGGTCAAAGAGCTTCAGGGCTGAGCTGTGAGTAGAGCTGGGCCTGGATAAAGGTGGAGGTCTAAACAGACGTGAGTACAGCTTCCTGCTGTCACAGTGTTTTAAATACATTGATGAGGCAGGTCTGCTGAATGCAGCCTCTGCTCCAAGGAGATAAAGTACAGCAACAAGGGCTCACGTGACCTCTCATCACACTGTACACACTGTTCACTGTGATGACCACAGAGTAGATTATCATTTTAATTTAAATAATAGAACTGGATTGAATACATATTAATTGCAAATAGAAGATAGGCCACTATTCTAACAGCTGTACAGTAACAGTAGAAGTTAATATGAAGACATACAGTAACAGTAGAAGTTAATATGAAGACGTACAGTAACAGTAGAAGTTAATATGAAGACATACAGTAACAGTAGAAGTTAATATGAAGACGTACAGTAACAGTAGAAGTTAATATGAAGACGTACAGTAACAGTAGAAGTTAATATGAAGACGTACAGTAACAGTAGAAGTTAATATGAAGACGTACAGTAACAGTAGAAGTTAATATGAAGACATACAGTAACAGTAGAAGTTAATATGAAGACGTACAGTAACAGTAGAAGTTAATATGAAGACGTACAGTAACAGTAGAAGTTAATATGAAGACGTACAGTAACAGTAGAAGTTAATATGAAGACGTACAGTAACAGTAGAAGTTAATATGAAGACATACAGTAACAGTAGAAGTTAATATGAAGACATACAGTAACAGTAGAAGTTAATATGAAGACGTACAGTAACAGTAGAAGTTAATATGAAGACATACAGTAACAGTAGAAGTTAATATGAAGACATACAGTAACAGTAGAAGTTAATATGAAGACGTACAGTAACAGTAGAAGTTAATATGAAGACGTACAGTAACAGTAGAAGTTAATATGAAGACGTACAGTAACAGTAGAAGTTAATATGAAGACATACAGTAACAGTAGAAGTTAATATGAAGACGTACAGTAACAGTAGAAGTTAATATGAAGACGTACAGTAACAGTAGAAGTTAATATGAAGACGTACAGTAACAGTAGAAGTTAATATGAAGACATACAGTAACAGTAGAAGTTAATATGAAGACATACAGTAACAGTAGAAGTTAATATGAAGATGTACAGTAACAGTAGAAGTTAATATGAAGACGTACAGTAACAGTAGAAGTTAATATGAAGACGTACAGTAACAGTAGAAGTTAATATGAAGACGTACAGTAACAGTAGAAGTTAATATGAAGACATACAGTAACAGTAGAAGTTAATATGAAGACGTACAGTAACAGTAGAAGTTAATATGAAGACGTACAGTAACAGTAGAAGTTAATATGAAGACGTACAGTAACAGTAGAAGTTAATATGAAGATGTACAGTAACAGTAGAAGTTAATATGAAGACATACAGTAACAGTAGAAGTTAATATGAAGACGTACAGTAACAGTAGAAGTTAATATGAAGATGTACAGTAACAGTAGAAGTTAATATGAAGACATACAGTAACAGTAGAAGTTAATATGAAGACATACAGTAACAGTAGAAGTTAATATGAAGATGTACAGTAACAGTAGAAGTTAATATGAAGATGTACAGTAACAGTAGAAGTTAATATGAAGACATACAGTAACAGTAGAAGTTAATATGAAGACATACAGTAACAGTAGAAGTTAATATGAAGACGTACAGTAACAGTAGAAGTTAATATGAAGACATACAGTAACAGTAGAAGTTAAGATGAAGACGTACAGTAACAGTAGAAGTTAATATGAAGACGTACAGTAACAGTAGAAGTTAATATGAAGACGTACAGTAACAGTAGAAGTTAATATGAAGACATACAGTAACAGTAGAAGTTAATATGAAGACGTACAGTAACAGTAGAAGTTAATATGAAGACGTACAGTAACAGTAGAAGTTAATATGAAGACGTACAGTAACAGTAGAAGTTAATATGAAGACGTACAGTAACAGTAGAAGTTAATATGAAGACGTACAGTAACAGTAGAAGTTAATATGAAGACATACAGTAACAGTAGAAGTTAATATGAAGACGTACAGTAACAGTAGAAGTTAATATGAAGACATACAGTAACAGTAGAAGTTAATATGAAGACGTACAGTAACAGTAGAAGTTAATATGAAGACGTACAGTAACAGTAGAAGTTAATATGAAGACGTACAGTAACAGTAGAAGTTAATATGAAGACGTACAGTAACAGTAGAAGTTAATATGAAGACATACAGTAACAGTAGAAGTTAATATGAAGACGTACAGTAACAGTAGAAGTTAATATGAAGACGTACAGTAACAGTAGAAGTTAATATGAAGACGTACAGTAACAGTAGAAGTTAATATGAAGACGTACAGTAACAGTAGAAGTTAATATGAAGACGTACAGTAACAGTAGAAGTTAATATGAAGACGTACAGTAACAGTAGAAGTTAATATGAAGACGTACAGTAACAGTAGAAGTTAATATGAAGACATACAGTAACAGTAGAAGTTAATATGAAGACGTACAGTAACAGTAGAAGTTAATATGAAGACATACAGTAACAGTAGAAGTTAATATGAAGACATACAGTAACAGTAGAAGTTAATATGAAGACGTACAGTAACAGTAGAAGTTAATATGAAGACGTACAGTAACAGTAGAAGTTAATATGAAGACGTACAGTAACAGTAGAAGTTAATATGAAGACGTACAGTAACAGTAGAAGTTAATATGAAGACGTACAGTAACAGTAGAAGTTAATATGAAGACGTACAGTAACAGTAGAAGTTAATATGAAGACGTACAGTAACAGTAGAAGTTAATATGAAGACGTACAGTAACAGTAGAAGTTAATATGAAGACGTACAGTAACAGTAGAAGTTAATATGAAGACGTACAGTAACAGTAGAAGTTAATATGAAGACGTACAGTAACAGTAGAAGTTAATATGAAGACGTACAGTAACAGTAGAAGTTAATATGAAGACGTACAGTAACAGTAGAAGTTAATATGAAGACGTACAGTAACAGTAGAAGTTAATATGAAGACGTACAGTAACAGTAGAAGTTAATATGAAGACGTACAGTAACAGTAGAAGTTAATATGAAGACGTACAGTAACAGTAGAAGTTAATATGAAGACGTACAGTAACAGTAGAAGTTAATATGAAGACGTACAGTAACAGTAGAAGTTAATATGAAGACGTACAGTAACAGTAGAAGTTAATATGAAGACGTACAGTAACAGTAGAAGTTAATATGAAGACGTACAGTAACAGTAGAAGTTAATATGAAGACGTACAGTAACAGTAGAAGTTAATATGAAGACGTACAGTAACAGTAGAAGTTAATATGAAGACGTACAGTAACAGTAGAAGTTAATATGAAGACGTACAGTAACAGTAGAAGTTAATATGAAGACGTACAGTAACAGTAGAAGTTAATATGAAGACGTACAGTAACAGTAGAAGTTAATATGAAGACGTACAGTAACAGTAGAAGTTAATATGAAGACGTACAGTAACAGTAGAAGTTAATATGAAGACGTACAGTAACAGTAGAAGTTAATATGAAGACGTACAGTAACAGTAGAAGTTAATATGAAGACGTACAGTAACAGTAGAAGTTAATATGAAGACGTACAGTAACAGTAGAAGTTAATATGAAGACGTACAGTAACAGTAGAAGTTAATATGAAGACGTACAGTAACAGTAGAAGTTAATATGAAGACGTACAGTAACAGTAGAAGTTAATATGAAGACGTACAGTAACAGTAGAAGTTAATATGAAGACGTACAGTAACAGTAGAAGTTAATATGAAGACGTACAGTAACAGTAGAAGTTAATATGAAGACGTACAGTAACAGTAGAAGTTAATATGAAGACGATACAGTAACAGTAGAAGTTAATATGAAGACGTACAGTAACAGTAGAAGTTAATATGAAGACGTACAGTAACAGTAGAAGTTAATATGAAGACGTACAGTAACAGTAGAAGTTAATATGAAGACGTACAGTAACAGTAGAAGTTAATATGAAGACGTACAGTAACAGTAGAAGTTAATATGAAGACGTACAGTAACAGTAGAAGTTAATATGAAGACGTACAGTAACAGTAGAAGTTAATATGAAGACGTACAGTAACAGTAGAAGTTAATATGAAGACGTACAGTAACAGTAGAAGTTAATATGAAGACGTACAGTAACAGTAGAAGTTAATATGAAGACGTACAGTAACAGTAGAAGTTAATATGAAGACGTACAGTAACAGTAGAAGTTAATATGAAGACGTACAGTAACAGTAGAAGTTAATATGAAGACGTACAGTAACAGTAGAAGTTAATATGAAGACGTACAGTAACAGTAGAAGTTAATATGAAGACGTACAGTAACAGTAGAAGTTAATATGAAGACGTACAGTAACAGTAGAAGTTAATATGAAGACGTACAGTAACAGTAGAAGTTAATATGAAGACGTACAGTAACAGTAGAAGTTAATATGAAGACGTACAGTAACAGTAGAAGTTAATATGAAGACGTACAGTAACAGTAGAAGTTAATATGAAGACGTACAGTAACAGTAGAAGTTAATATGAAGACATACAGTAACAGTAGAAGTTAATATGAAGACGTACAGTAACAGTAGAAGTTAATATGAAGACATACAGTAACAGTAGAAGTTAATATGAAGATGTACAGTAACAGTAGAAGTTAATATGAAGACATACAGTAACAGTAGAAGTTAATATGAAGACGTACAGTAACAGTAGAAGTTAATATGAAGACATACAGTAACAGTAGAAGTTAATATGAAGACGTACAGTAACAGTAGAAGTTAATATGAAGACGTACAGTAACAGTAGAAGTTAATATGAAGATGTACAGTAACAGTAGAAGTTAATATGAAGACATACAGTAACAGGGTTCAATGAAGACTAATCACTTTATTTGCAGGCGATGGTTCTCGCTACTCTGGTATCTTTGTTTTTATTTGACTAAAACTTTTGAAAATGAGACCTCGTTCTAAATGGATTTTGTCTAATAAAGGTTGTTAATAATAATAATATTGATTTAAAAAAAGAAAAGAAGAAGCTAACTAGCTGTTCAACTCGAGCTGAAATAGTGATAAATAACTGAATAATAAATTATTCTTTTGCTTAAAGTAAATATGGTCTTATGACTTAATGTTATTCTCAGAGTACACCAGAATGCTACATTTTAAAGATCATATTTGAAATGAAAATTCATGACACCAGCACCCCCCCCGACATGGTTTTGGACTTGTCACCTTTTTCACTCCTTATGAGTTTGCAGGTATGAGTTGTGTCTCTCAGCTGACTGAATAAAGTTTTACTTTAAAAACTGGAGCTTTTTAACTTTGACTTTCTGTCTGAGTGTCTGCCCCCTCGGGGTGTGTTGGATCTATCCTCCTGTCCGTCCCTCTCTGCTGTACATATGGAGGGCTGTGTGTGTGTGTGTGTCAGTGTGTGTGTGAAGCAGCAGAGAAGGAAATTAAACCCTCAGTGGCCCGGGTCCAAGATGGCCGCCACGCCCTAGTAACCGTGGCGATGGAGCGCTGCTAATGAGCGCGCTCGGCCGTCGGGTTCACGTCTGTTTGAGACGTTTGTTGTTTGTTTGTCTGTTAAACATCTCGTCTTTGGACAAATTAAAGAACTGTGGTGTCCAAATACCCTGATTCAGACCTAAATGGTTTCCTGTGTATTCTGTGATAAATTAAGGGTTAATTAAATGTATTTTTAGGGGATTGTTGTGTTTTACTGCTGAAGGAAATATAAAATGCCAAACGTGGCACCAGTTCCTCAAAGGTGTCTTACTTCTGTGATGGTGAATTCAACATCTTTCAGCAGGTTCACTCAGAGCAAAAAGCACAAACTACAACAATTACTGTAAGAAGCCTTTATGTTTGTGTCTCTTTTTGGTTGTTTTGTGTCTATTTGAAGTTGTTTTGTGTCTCTTTGTGGTAGTTTTATGTCTCTTTGTGGTGTTTCTTTGTCTCTTTGTGGTGGTTTTTTGTCTCTTTGTGGTAGTTTTGTGTCTCTTTGTGGTTGGTTTATGTCTCTTTGTGGTTGTTTTTTGTCTCTTTGTGGTAGTTTTGTGTCTCTTTGTGGTTGTTTTATGTCTCTTTGTGGTTGTTTTGTGTCTATTTGAAGTTATTTTGTGGTTGTTTTATGTCTCTTTGTGGTTGTTTTATGTCTCTTTGTGGTTGTTTTATGTCTCTTTGTGGTTGTTTTATGTCTCTTTGTGGTTGTTTTGTGTCTATTTGAAGTTATTTTGTGTCTCTTTGGTGTGGTTGTGAGTCTTTTTCTAGTGTTTTTGTGCTCTTCATAGCAGCAGGATGTTCCTTTAAAGTTCAGCAGAACGTCCAAAACCTTAAAACTGAACAAAGATAGAGAGAGAGGTGTCTGTAATTAGAGCACTACTGTTAACTCAGCAACACGACACACACTGTAACACACACACACACACACACACAAATTCCCTGATGACCTGGTGTGTCCAGGTTCAGGACTGTCGCTGATTCAGGACTTTACCTTTTCCTTGTGTGTGTGTGTGTGTGTGTGTGTGTGTGTGTGTGTGTGTGTTATACAGTGTGTGTTTGTGTTTTACAGTGTGTGTGTGTGTGTGTGTTACAGTGTGTGTGTGTTTGTGTTTTACAGTGTGTGTGTGTTCAGGTGCAGTCAGCTCTTTGTTCTGTCTCGTCAGGGTTTTAATGAAGCTCACAGATTAAACACAGAGTGAAGTCAGGTGTGTGTGTGTTGAGGGTCCTCAGTGAGTTAATTATCTCTCTTCAAACCTCTGAGACTTCCTGTCTTTATTTCTTCTCTCGATCTTTTCTTGTTTCTTCTTTTTGTCATCTCAGACAAGTTCGGAACAAAGACGTTAAAGACGCTAAAGACGTTAAAGACGCTAACGTAGCTAACAATGCTAAAGACGATGATGACGACAATAAAGACGATAACAACGATAAAGATGTTAAAGACAATAAAGAAGCTAACGACGATAACGGCGATAAAGACTATGACGACGATGAAGACGATGAAGACGATAAAGACGATGACTACAATAAAGACGATAACAACGATAAAGATGTTAAAGACAATAAAGGAAGCTAACGACGATAACGGCGATAAAGACTACGACGATGATGACAATAAAGACGATAACGACGATAAAGACGATAGCGACGATAAAGACGATGGCGATCGCTAAAGATGCTAAAGACGTTAAAGACGATGACGACGATAAAGACGATAACGACGATAAAGATGATGACGATCGCTAAAGACGCTAAAGATGTTAAAGACGATGACGACGATGACGACGATAAAGACGATAACGACGATAAAGACGATAACGACGATAAAGACGATAGCGACGATAAAGATGATGACGATCGCTAAAGACGCTAAAGACGTTAAAGACGATAGCGACGATAAAGACGATGACGATCGCTAAAGACGCTAAAGACGCTAAAGACGATGACGACGATAAAGACGATAACGACGATAAAGATGATGACGATCGCTAAAGACGCTAAAGATGTTAAAGACGATGACGACGATGACGACGATAAAGACGATAACGACGATAAAGACGATAGCGACGATAAAGATGATGACGATCGCTAAAGACGCTAAAGACGTTAAAGACGATGACGACGATAAAGACGATAACGACGATAGCGACGATAAAGACGATGACGATCGCTAAAGACGCTAAAGACGCTAAAGACGCTAAAGACGTTAAAGACGATAAAGACGATAACGACGAGAAAGACGTTAAAGACGATAACAACGATAGGGACAATAATGGCGATAACGACGACAACGACGATAAAGACGATAACGACGATAAAGACGATAGCGACGATAAAGATGATGACGATCGCTAAAGAAGCTAAAGACGTTAAAGACGATGACGACGATAAAGACGATAGCGACGATAAAGATGATGACGATCGCTAAAGACGCTAAAGACGTTAAAGACGATGACGACGATAAAGACGATAACGACGATAGCGACGATAAAGACGATGACGATCGCTAAAGACGCTAAAGACGCTAAAGACGCTAAAGACGATAAAGACGATAACGACGAGAAAGACGTTAAAGACGATAACGACGATAGGGACAATAATGGCGATAACGACGACAACGACGATAAAGACGATGATGAAGACGATAATGATGATTACAATGATTACGATGATGAAATCATCCAGGTGTTTTATTTTTATTCAGAATAAATATACCTGGATCTCAATGAGGCTTCAGCTCTGAAAAATATCCAAACAGTTTTAAAGTTAAACACATCACAACACTGTGTGTGTGAAGGCGATCATATGACTGTACTGCCAGTTTAGCTGCTACACACACACACACACACAGTAACCTTTAATAGTGTTAGTGTTCTCAACAGCGTGTGGTCACATTGAACCTGTCAGCTCCTGCTGTGTGTGTGTGTGTGTGTGTGTGTGTGTGTGTGTGTGTGTGTGTGTGTGTGTGTGTGTGTGTGTGTGTGTGTGTGTGATGGAAGTGAAGTGTTAACAACTCTACCAGAAGGTTCGTCCATGTATCTATATTAATAATGACCATGATATATAAATATAAAATTTTGGGATGATGTTGTTACAAAAAGACTGAATTTAATATCCAACTATTTCTAAATATCTATAAATTATATCTATAAACATTATACGTATAAATAAATATCTATAAATATTGGTAAGATTAGATCGTAGGACTCCAGTCTGACGCGTCTCATCGTCTCCTGTAGTTCTTATTTTCTAATCATATGTCTTCGAACTGTTTAATAATAACTATTAAAATCCCTGAATTAATATTAGTATACATTTATGTTTATTCCTGTGGTGTTTACAGAAGTGACACTTGTCTGTTATATATAAACAACAACAATAATAATAATATAAATAATAATAATAGGATATTAATATTAATATTGTGTATATATATATATATATTTGCTCATAGAAGTGCAACACATTGATGTCCCCTCTGCTCGTCGTCTCTCAGGGGACACGAACATTTGTCTCTGAGGACAAACTCTCCAGATATTTTCCTTTATTGTGAAGAGAAATCCTCTCATTGACTCTCATTTGATAGATCATTTAAATCGTGTCACATCGTGTTGCAGCTGCATAAAGACGATATAAAAACATTCTCCTTCCTGCACTTTCATGCTTCATGTTTGTATTTCAGTAATTTAAAAAATGCATACATCTTTGTTGGCTTTAATCTCCCCACAAATCCACATCAGAGCAGAATTATCTGCAGCAACAGAAGGAGGAAAGTTGCAGGACTTCCTCTGTTGTGTTCGCGGTCGGTCCGGGTCGGATTAGAGCCGATAGCGAACGGATCCCCGGCGTCGTCGAGGCGCCGCGATCGGCCCCGGTGGCCTCTGGGATTAAAACACGCCGCCTTCAGACGCAGCGTCTGCAAACCCAGCGGGGATTAAAGCGGCCGGATTAAAGCTCCTTTTGTTTAACGTGAGAGACGAGATAGAAGCCGAAGGAGGAGGATTTGTGTCTTCTGACAGCAGCACAGCGGGAGATGCACATCTCCCCCGGTCCCTGAACTCACCACGGGATGCTCTCACTGTTTATCCTCTAATTCTGAAGACACGAAGAAATCTGTAATATGAAAACAAACCTCACCCTCAACATCATAAAGAGTGATCATAATGATTCAGTTCTGTTACTTTTACATTTCTACAAATGTTAAAATGTTATAATAAGCTGTTATTTATTCAGCGTTCAGGTGACGACAAAACAACTCAATGAGAACATGATGGTGAAGTTATTAAGAAATAAAATAAGCTCCAACAAGCAAAATGATTCAACCTCAAAGTGAATATTTAGTTTTTGACTCTCTTCGTGTGTTAAAGCTTCCAGCTCACTAATATTATATTATTCTAATAGACAGACGGATGAATAAAGTTCCTAATGGATGAATTATGTGTTTCAGTTGGTAGCTTTTCATACCAGTGTGTTTCTATTATAGATGTTCAGAAACCCTTTAATGTGTAAATAAATCATATAAATCTGATATTGTTCCCTCCGTCTTTATGCTGATGACACCACTCTTTAAACCATAAAGACATCTGCTGACTTTCTAAAACTGAAATCCTTATCGTCCTGAAGCTTCTTTTCTTGTTTATTTAACCTGAATTCTGAAATTCATATTTAAGACTAAATATATAAGAAATAATCTTTAAACTTTTATTGAGAGACAATTCGTGGATTAGTCATCAATTGCAGGCCACACCCACCACGCACATCCACACACGTATTATTATTTATTATTATCTTTATTGGGAGGGGGGGGGGTTAAGGGGGGCACACCTTGAAATTCATCACATGACCGTCGTCATGGTAACAGAGCGTCGCCCTGACAGCAGGCAGCTCGTCGTATATTTGTTCTTCTTTTTTTTGTCTCTTGAGATTAACCAAATTATTTCTCCAACATCAGATTATAAAAACAGTCAGCATGTCCTCAAAATATTGTGTGTGTGTGTGTGTGTGTGTGTGTTAATCCCTGTCCAGAGATGTCATTCTGATTAGTGTTGTGGTCCAAATCCCTGATCATATTCATAGGATTATTGTTTGTTTGTGTGTGTGAGAGAGTGTGTGTGATGACTTGAAGACAGACTGAAGTAATGAGACATGGATTAGTGTGTGTGTGTGTGTGTGTGTGTGTGTGTGTGTGTGTGTGTGTGTGTGTGTGTGTGTTATCAGTATAATCTGTGTTAAGATGCTTCCTGCCTGTTCAGCATCTCTCAAACACACACACACGTCTGTCCTTCTGTACTTGTGAGGACCCTCACCTCCTGAATACATGATGAAGACCTCAGGAGAACATCTTCATCATGTTGGTTTGATCATCATGAGTTAGTGGAGCTTCTGTATTTAGATGATTCATATTCAGATGCATCTCCTGCTTGTTTTTATTAATCTACTTTATAAAACACTGAAGTTTACCTGGACTCGCTCCACTTCTCTTATCTTTACTCCACTTCACTTCTCTTTACTTCCCTTCTCTTCACTTT
>JAVDOI010000036.1:332500-345000 GCA_032191485.1 Leptoclinus maculatus | reverse complement strand
GTGTGTGTGTTACTGTGTGTGTGTGTGTGTGTGTGTGTATTACTGTGTGTGTGTGTGTGTGTGTATTACTGTGTGTGTGTGTGTGTGTGTGTGTGTGTGTGTTACTGTGTGTGTGTGTGTGTGTGTGTGTATTACTGTGTGTGTGTGTATTACTGTGTGTGTGTGTGTGTGTGTGTGTGTGTGTGTTACTGTGTGTGCGTGTGTGCTTAAAGAAGCCCATCTGTTGATTTTGGATCATTTTCATTTTTTAATTAAAATTCAGTCTTAATCACAAACCTGTCTGTCTGTCTGTCCGGTAACAAGACAGAAGCTTGAATTCTATTGGTCAGATAGAGAAAAGTGAAGGACCCAGAGAGCAGCCATGTTTTTATATCTCATGATCAATAATCAGCTCAGAGACAAACTGAAGCCAAAACAAGCTTCCTGTTCTACTTGAAGTCCACCATCTAAACCAGTCAAGTGCTCATTGTGGACTCTTAAGGGGACGGGGTCTGGACATGAAGACGGAGTGACAGCTGGTGTCCTCCGGTTGATGAGTTGACAGTCTGATTGATGAGGACGGACAGCAGACACACGGACTCACGCAGACGTCCGCCGGCCATCGACACACATGAACACACGTCTTTAAACACAGAACATTAACAAACAGATGTCTGCTGGTTCTGGTTCTGGTGGGTCTTTAGTGGAACTGAGATCCTTTACTGAAGTGAAAGTACCAATACTACGAGGTTAAGACATCACAAGTAAAAGTCATTCAGTCTCTTTGTGGAGGTTTTGGTTTGTTTGATTCACGCATGATGTTAAAATGAAGGATACATGTGGAGTCTGTAGTGAACTGACCCTTCGTCAGTCTGTCTGTAGTGAACTGACCCTTCGTCAGTATGTCTGTAGTGAACTGACCCTTCGTCAGTCTGTCTGTAGTGAACTGACCCTTCGTCAGTCTGTCTGTAGTGAACTGACCCTTCGTCAGTATGTCTGTAGTGAACTGACCCTTCGTCAGTCTGTCTGTAGTGAACGGACCCTTCGTCAGTATGTCTGTAGTGAACTGACCCTTCGTCAGTCTGTCTGTAGTGAACTGACCCTTCGTCAGTCTGTCTGTAGTGAACTGACCCTTCGTCAGTCTGTCTGTAGTGAACTGACCCTTCATCAGTCTGTCTGTAGTGAACTGACCCTTCATCAGTCTGTCTGTAGTGAACTGACCCTTCGTCAGTCTGTCTGTAGTGAACTGACCCTTCGTCAGTCTGTCTGTAGTGAACTGACCCTTCGTCAGTCTGTCTGTAGTGAACTGACCCTTCATCAGTCTGTCTGTAGTGAACTGACCCTTCGTCAGTATGTCTGTAGTGAACTGGCCCCCCATCAGGCTGTCTGTAGTTAACTGACCCTTCTTCGGGCTGTCTGTAGTTAACTGACCCTTCGTCAGCCTGTCTGTAGTGAACTGACCCTTCATCAGTCTGTAGTCTGTCTGTAGTCTGTAGTGAACTGACCCTTCATCAGTCTGTCTGTAGTGAACTGACCCTTCGCCAGTCTGTCTGTAGTGAACTGACCCTTCGTCAGTCTGTCTGTAGTGAACTGACCCTTCGTCAGTATGTCTGTAGTGAACTGACCCTTCGCCAGCCTGTCTGTAGTGAACTGACCCTTCGTCAGTCTGTAGTCAGTCTGTAGTCTGTAGTGAACTGACCCTTCATCAGTCTGTAGTCAGTCTGTAGTCTGTAGTGAACTGACCCTTCATCAGTCTGTCTGTAGTGAACTGACCCTTCGTCAGTCTGTCTGTAGTGAACTGACCCTTCGTCAGTCTGTCTGTAGTGAACTGACCCTTCATCAGTCTGCCTGTAGTGAACTGACCCTTCGTCAGTCTGTAGTCAGTCTGTAGTCTGTAGTGAACTGACTCTTCATCAGTCTGTCTGTGGTGAACTGACTCTTCGTCAGTCTGTAGTGAACTGACCCTTCGTCAGTCTGTCTGTAGTGAACTGACCCGTCGTCAGTCTGTCTGTAGTGAACTGACCCTTCGTCAGTCTGTCTGTGGTGAACTGACTCTTCATCAGTCTGTCTGTGGTGAACTGACTCTTCATCAGTCTGTAGTGAACTGACCCTTCGTCAGTCTGTCTGTAGTGAACTGACTCTTCATCAGTCTGTGGTGAACTGACCCGTCGTCAGTCTGTCTGTAGTGAACTGACCCTTCGTCAGTCTGTCTGTGGTGAACTGACTCTTCATCAGTCTGTCTGTGGTGAACTGACCCTTCATCAGTCTGTCTGTGGTGAACTGACTCTTCATCAGTCACACAGAGGTTCTGGTCCAGGAGCTCTGGTTCTGGACCTGGTAGGTCCGTCTGCTGTTGAATGGGACCAGAATAAAAGATCTATGTCTGCTCTCAGTATGGTGATGGAACCCAGACTGTGACAGGAACGTTCTCCTGAGAACAGTCCTCAAAGAGGGAGGGGGGGTTCTGAAGAGGTTCCCAGCACTGGCAGCTGGAAAACGTCGTCATTGAACTGTGTTTTCAGATGAAATGTCGCTGCAGACATGTTGTGTCCTGCAGGTCTCCTCCTCTTCCTCCTCTTCCTCCTCGTCCTTGCCAGGAGGAGTTACAGCCCAGAGGGAGAACGGGGAGGAGAAGGGGGAGAGACTTGAAAGGGGGGGGAGATAATCTGAGTGTGTATGTTACAGGGTAATTATTAGTAATTAGAATATTATTCTAATACTGTCATATAGACAGCCTCCAGTACAGCCTGATAACACTGATAGCACAGACACACACACACACACACACACACACACACACACAGACACACACACACACACACACACACACACCCAGAGGCATTGGGCTGACTGCTGCATTATTCATGTTTGCCCTGAGGCAAGTTAGCTCGCTGTGCTAACGCTAATGCTGTTAGCGCCCAGTTACTGTTCCTGCTGGAGATCTGAGTTCACACACACACAACACACACACACACACACACTGTAACACACACATGCACGCACACACAGGGACACACACTTCACATACCTTCACAAACACACACAAATACAGAGTTTGATGTCCTTGAAAGTAAAGCACGAATGTGTGCGTGTGTGTGTTACAGTGTGTGGTGTGTGTGTGTTGGGTGTGTGTGTGTTGGGTGTAGTCACTATGTTGAACTTTGTCTCTAATCAGGGTTTATTTTTATAAACTCTGAGGTCATGTCAAGTGGGGAACAGGGCCGTTTATAGGACTTGATGACAACAGGGGCTTCGCCTGGACCTCCGTTAGGGGGTACAGACCTCTGTAAGGTGGATAAAGACCTCTATAAGGGGGTACAGACCTCTGTAAGGTGGTTAAAGACCTCTATAAGGGGGTACAGACCTCTGTAAGGGGGTACAGACCTCCGTTAGGGGATACAGACCTCCGTTAGGGGGTACAGACCTTTGTAAGGGGATACAGACCTCCGTTAGGGGGTACAGACCTTTGTAAGGGGTACAGACCTCCGTTAGGGGATACAGAGCTCCGTTATATAGGGGGTACCTCTATAAGGGGGTACAGACCTCTATAAGGGGGTACAGAGCTCTGTTAGGGGATACAGACCTCCGTTAGGGGATACAGACCTTTGTAAGGGGTACAGACCTTCGTTAGGGGATACAGACCTCCGTTAGGGGAGACCTCTGTAAGGGGATAACAACCTCTGTTACGGGATACAGACCTCTATAAGGGGGTACAGACCTCTGTAAGGATTGTAGTATGCTGTTAAACCCCACACAGGTGAGATTGGAGGTGAAACAGTCAAACATAAGGAAGTCTCGTTGGTGTTGAGTTTGAAGTCTCGTTGGTGTTGAGTTTGAAGTCTCGTTGGTGTTGAGTTTGAAGTCTCGTTGGTGTTGAGTTTGAAGTCTTGTTGGTGTTGAGTTTGAAGTCTTGTTGGTGTTGAGTTTGAAGTATTGTTGGTGTTGAGTTTGAAGTCTCGTTGGTGTTGAGTTTGAAGTCTCGTTGGTGTTGAGTTTGAAGTATTGTTGGTGTTGAGTTTGAAGTCTTGTTGGTGTTGAGTTTGAAGTATTGTTGGTGTTGAGTTTGAAGTCTCGTTGGTGTTGAGTTTGAAGTATTGTTGGTGTTGAGTTTGAAGTCTTGTTGGTGTTGAGTTTGAAGTCTCGTTGGTGTTGAGTTTGAAGTCTCGTTGGTGTTGAGTTTGAAGTATTGTTGGTGTTGAGTTTGAAGTCTCGTTGGTGTTGAGTTTGAAGTCTCGTTGGTGTTGAGTTTGAAGTATTGTTGGTGTTGAGTTTGAAGTCTCGTTGGTGTTGAGTTTGAAGTCTCGTTGGTGTTGAGTTTGAAGTATTGTTGGTGTTGAGTTTGAAGTCTCGTTGGTGTTGAGTTTGAAGTCTCGTTGGTGTTGTTGAGTTTGAAGTCTTGTTGGTGTTGAGTTTGAAGTCTCGTTGGTGTTGAGTTTGAAGTCTTGTTGGTGTTGAGTTTGAAGTCTTGTTGGTGTTGAGTTTGAAGTATTGTTGGTGTTGAGTTTGAAGTCTCGTTGGTGTTGAGTTTGAAGTCTCGTTGGTGTTGAGTTTGAAGTCTTGTTGGTGTTGAGTTTGAAGTATTGTTGGTGTTGAGTTTGAAGTCTTGTTGGTGTTGAGTTTGAAGTCTCGTTGGTGTTGAGTTTGAAGTCTCGTTGGTGTTGAGTTTGAAGTATTGTTGGTGTTGAGTTTGAAGTCTCGTTGGTGTTGAGTTTGAAGTCTCGTTGGTGTTGAGTTTGAAGTCTCGTTGGTGTTGAGTTTGAAGTCTCGTTGGTGTTGAGTTTGAAGTCTCGTTGGTGTTGAGTTTGAAGTATTGTTGGTGTTGAGTTTGAAGTCTCGTTGGTGTTGAGTTTGAAGTCTCGTTGGTGTTGTTGAGTTTGAAGTCTCGTTGGTGTTGTTGAGTTTGAAGTCTCGGTGTTGTTGAGTTTGAAGTCTCGTTGGTGTTGAGTTTGAAGTCTCGTTGGTGTTGTTGAGTTTGAAGTCTCGTTGGTGTTGAGTTTGAAGTCTTGTTGGTGTTGAGTTTGAAGTCTTGTTGGTGTTGAGTTTGAAGTCTCGTTGGTGTTGTTGAGTTTGAAGTCTCGTTGGTGTTGTTGAGTTTGAAGTCTCGTTGGTGTTGTTGAGTTTGAAGTCTCGTTGGTGTTGTTGAGTTTGAAGTCTCGTTGGTGTTGAGTTTGAAGTCTCGTTGGTGTTGTTGAGTTTGAAGTCTCGTTGGTGTTGTTGAGTTTGAAGTCTCGTTGGTGTTGTTGAGTTTGAAGTCTCGTTGGTGTTGTTGAGTTTGAAGTCTCGTTGGTGTTGTTGAGTTTGAAGTCTCGTTGGTGTTGAGTTTGAAGTCTCGTTGGTGTTGTTGAGTTTGAAGTCTTGTTGGTGTTGAGTTTGAAGTCTTGTTGGTGTTGAGTTTGAAGTCTCGTTGGTGTTGAGTTTGAAGTCTCGTTGGTGTTGTTGAGTTTGAAGTCTCGTTGGTGTTGTTGAGTTTGAAGTCTCGTTGGTGTTGAGTTTGAAGTCTCGTTGGTGTTGTTGAGTTTGAAGTCTCGTTGGTGTTGAGTTTGAAGTCTCGTTGGTGTTGTTGAGTTTGAAGTCTTGTTGGTGTTGTTGAGTTTGAAGTCTCGTTGGTGTTGTTGAGTTTGAAGTCTCGTTGGTGTTGAGTTTGAAGTCTCGTTGGTGTTGTTGAGTTTGAAGTCTCGTTGGTGTTGAGTTTGAAGTCTCGTTGGTGTTGTTGAGTTTGAAGTCTCGTTGGTGTTGTTGAGTTTGAAGTCTCGTTGGTGTTGTTGAGTTTGAAGTCTCGTTGGTGTTGTTGAGTTTGAAGTCTCGTTGGTGTTGTTGAGTTTGAAGTCTCGTTGGTGTTGAGTTTGAAGTCTCGTTGGTGTTGTTGAGTTTGAAGTCTCGTTGGTGTTGAGTTTGAAGTCTCGTTGGTGTTGTTGAGTTTGAAGTCTCGTTGGTGTTGAGTTTGAAGTCTCGTTGGTGTTGTTGAGTTTGAAGTCTCGTTGGTGTTGAGTTTGAAGTCTCGTTGGTGTTGTTGAGTTTGAAGTCTCGTTGGTGTTGTTGAGTTTGAAGTCTCGTTGGTATTGTTGAGTTTGAAGTCTCGTTGGTGTTGTTGAGTTTGAAGTCTCGTTGGTGTTGTTGAGTTTGAAGTCTCGTTGGTGTTGAGTTTGAAGTCTCGTTGGTGTTGTTGAGTTTGAAGTCTCGTTGGTGTTGTTGAGTTTGAAGTCTCGTTGGTGTTGAGTTTGAAGTCTCGTTGGTGTTGTTGAGTTTGAAGTCTCGTTGGTGTTGTTGAGTTTGAAGTGTCATAGTTGTGCGACTCAGAACGTGACATCTGACTCTACCTCCCCCTGTTCAGTTCCCTACATCCTTGTTTCCTGCTTCCTTCTCTACCTTTTGTTTCATTCCTGTCTGAATATCTTCCGTCCGTTACAAAAACACAGTCTGTTGTTTTCTTGCTGCCATCTTGTCTCATGCTCACTGTCATTGTGTGTGTGTGTGTGTGTGTGTGTGTGTGTGTGTCTCACCAGCTAAATGCCACCACTGACACCACAGGCCACTTCTGTCTGTCAGAGTGGGTGTGTCTACTGTCACTTTCAATCACACACACACACACACACTGCCCCAGGTGCTGCTGGGAGCTGCGCGTGTCATTTCCTCTGCCTGTCCAGTCTCGTCCAATCACCTCTCAGGATCACATTTTGCGGAGTGTTCGCATCACCACATGCTAACGGCTAACTGTGAAGCTACTAGAACTGAACACACACACAGAGCTGCTGGTGTTTTACAGACGATAATAACACACATTAGATCAGGCTGGTTACACACTGCTAATTGGTGTTTGTGTGTGTGTGTGTGTGTGTGTGTGTGTGTATGTATGGGGGGGTCAGTGTGTGTGACATGGAAAGACAAAGACAGGAAGGAAACGGCTGCTTCCTGAAGTCTGACGCACAATAACTCTTCCTCTACCGCCTCCTCTCCTCCTCCTCTACCTCCTCTCCTCCTCTACCTCCTCCTCTTCTCCTCCTCTCCTCCTTCTCTACCTCCTCCTCTCATCCTCCTCTATGTACTAGTAGTACATCTGTCTCTGTTCTCTTCTTTGTGTACTTTATATGTTTATATGTTTCTTCATCTCAACTCTTTTACTGAGTTTTGTTTCTATTATTTCCTCTGACGTTCTTTTTTTCTTGATTCTTTAATAATTTTTCTCTCTCTTCATCTCGTGTCCTTGTTTCCTTCTCTTATCTCCTAGTTTCCTTCTCTGTTTGAACCCTATGTTTTCTTTCTCTTCTAGTTTTTTTTGTTTTCTAGAATCTTCTCGTTTCAGTTTGTTCTCTCGTTTTCATTCGTTGTTTCACTTCTAACTCTTTCTTGTACCGATCGGTTCTTCTTCAGTATTCTTCAGACATGTTTGGAGTTTTTCTGACTCTTGTAAGAAACGTAGTTCTTCTGTGTTATCAGTGCAGCTTCATGTGTTTAATCAGAGTGTTTGTAGCGTCGTTAACATTCTGCTCACTCAGCGTCGGCCCTTCTGAACAATAAGAGTCTGTCTGAGAGAGAGAGTCTTTATATACATCACCAGGTCCTCTTACATCATCATCTTATATAGTCTATTAATATCTATTATCATCTATTATCATCTATTACCATCTTACATTATCATCTTATACAGTCTATTAATATCTATTATTAATAATAATAATAATAATAATACTTTTTATAGCGCTTTTCTAGATACCCAAAGACGCTTTACATAGGGCAGAGACAAACGGAACAAACAAAAAAAAAAGAAAGAAAACTATAAACCTGAGCCAGCCCTAACTATAAACCTGATCCAGCCTTAACTATAAACCTGAACCAGCCCTAACTATGAACCTGAACCAGCCCTAACTATAAACCTGATCCAGCCTTAACTATAAACCTGAACCAGCCCTAACTATGAACCTGAACCAGCCCTAACTATAAACCTGAGCCAGCCCTAATTATAAACCTGAGCCAGCCCTAATTATAAACCTGAGCCAGCCCTAATTATAAACCTGAACCAGCCCTAACTATAAACCTGATCCAGCCCTAACTATAAACCTGAGCCAGCCCTAATTATAAACCTGAACCAGCCCTAACTATAAACCTGAACCAGCCCTAACTATAAACCTGAACCAGCCCTAACTATAAACCTGAACCAGCCCTAACTATAAACCTGAGCCAGCCCTAACTATAAACCTGAGCCAGCCCTAACTATAAACCTGAACCAGCCCTAACTATAAACCTGAACCAGCCCTAACTATAAACCTGAGCCAGCCCTAATTATAAACCTGAGCCAGCCCTAACTATAAACCTGAGCCAGCCCTAATTATAAACCTGAGCCAGCCCTAACTATAAACCTGAGCCAGTCCTAATTATAAACCTGAACCAGCCCTAACTATAAACCTGATCCAGCCCTAACTATAAACCTGAGCCAGCCCTAATTATAAACCTGAACCAGCCCTAACTATAAACCTGAACCAGCCCTAACTATAAACCTGAACCAGCCCTAACTATAAACCTGAACCAGCCCTAACTATAAACCTGAGCCAGCCCTAACTATAAACCTGAGCCAGCCCTAACTATAAACCTGAACCAGCCCTAACTATAAACCTGAACCAGCCCTAACTATAAACCTGAGCCAGCCCTAATTATAAACCTGAGCCAGCCCTAACTATAAACCTGAGCCAGCCCTAATTATAAACCTGAGCCAGCCCTAACTATAAACCTGAGCCAGTCCTAATTATAAACCTGAACCAGCCCTAACTATCAACCTGAACCAGCCCTAACTATAAACCTGAACCAGCCCTAACTATAAACCTGAACCAGCCCTAACTATAAACCTGAGCCAGCCCTAACTATAAACCTGAGCCAGCCCTAACTATAAACCTGAACCAGCCCTAACTATAAACCTGAACCAGCCCTAATTATAAACCTGAGCCAGCCCTAACTATAAACCTGAGCCAGTCCTAATTATAAACCTGAGCCAGCCCTAACTATAAACCTGAGCCAGTCCCAACTATAAGCGTTATCAAAGAGGAAAGTCTTAAGCCGACTCTTAAATGTGGTGAGTGTTTTTGCTTCCCGGACTGAAACTGGAAGCTGGTTCCACAGAAGAGGAGCTGAAGGCTCTGGTTCCTGTTCTTCTTTTGAGATTCTATACAGTGCTGCTGGTTTCCAGAGCAATAACATCTACAGAAACTATATCATTACATCATTGTATTTTTACTTTATTGCAGTAGTATTTTGACTTCATTGCAGTAGTATTTTGACTTCATTGCAGTAGTATTTTGACTTTATTGCAGTAGTATTTTGACTTCATTGCAGTAGTATTTTGACTTTATTGCAGAAGTATTTTGACTTTATTGCAGAAGTATTTTGACTTTATTGTAGTATTTTGACTTTATTGCAGAAGTATTTTGACTTTATTGCAGTAGTATTTTGACTTCATTGCAGTAGTATTTTGACTTTATTGCAGAAGTATTTTGACTTTATTGCAGAAGTATTTTGACTTTATTGTAGTATTTTGACTTTATTGCAGAAGTATTTTGACTTTATTGCAGTAGTATTTTGACTTTATTGTAGTATTTTGACTTTATTGCAGAAGTATTTTGACTTTATTGTAGTATTTTGACTTTATTGCAGAAGTATTTTGACTTTATTGCAGTAGTATTTTGACTTTATTGCAGTAGTATTTTGACTTTATTGCAGTAGTATTTTGACTTTATTGCAGAAGTATTTTGACTTTATTGCAGAAGTATTTTGACTTTATTGCAGAAGTATTTTGACTTTATTGCAGAAGTATTTTGACTTTATTGCAGAAGTATTTTGACTTTATTGCAGAAGTATTTTGACTTTATTGCAGTAGTATTTTGACTTCATTGCAGTAGTATTTTGACTTCATTGCAGTAGTATTTTGACTTTATTGCAGAAGTATTTTGACTTTATTGCAGAAGTATTTTGACTTTATTGTAGTATTTTGACTTTATTGCAGAAGTATTTTGACTTTATTGCAGTAGTATTTTGACTTTATTGCAGTAGTATTTTGACTTTATTGCAGTAGTATTTTGACTTTATTGCAGTAGTATTTTGACTTTATTGCAGTAGTATTTTGACTTTATTGCAGAAGTATTTTGACTTTATTGCAGTAGTATTTTGACTTTATTGCAGAAGTATTTTGACTTTATTGCAGAAGTATTTTGACTTTATTGTAGTATTTTGACTTTATTGCAGAAGTATTTTGACTTTATTGCAGTAGTATTTTGACTTTATTGCAGTAGTATTTTGACTTTATTGCAGTAGTATTTTGACTTTATTGCAGAAGTATTTTGACTTTATTGCAGTAGTATTTTGACTTTATTGCAGAAGTATTTTGACTTTATTGCAGAAGTATTTTGACTTTATTGCAGTAGTATTTTGACTTTATTGCAGTAGTATTTTGACTTTATTGCAGTAGTATTTTGACTTTATTGCAGAAGTATTTTGACTTTATTGCAGTAGTATTTTGACTTTATTGCAGAAGTATTTTGACTTTATTGCAGAAGTATTTTGACTTTATTGCAGAAGTATTTTGACTTTATTGCAGTAGTATTTTAACTTAATTGCAGTAGTATTTTGACTTCATTGCAGTAGTATTTTGACTTTATTGCAGAAGTATTTTGACTTTATTGCAGAAGTATTTTGACTTTATTGTAGTATTTTGACTTTATTGCAGAAGTATTTTGACTTTATTGCAGTAGTATTTTGACTTCATTGCAGTAGTATTTTGACTTTATTGCAGAAGTATTTTGACTTTATTGCAGAAGTATTTTGACTTTATTGTAGTATTTTGACTTTATTGCAGAAGTATTTTGACTTTATTGCAGTAGTATTTTGACTTCATTGCAGTAGTATTTTGACTTTATTGCAGAAGTATTTTGACTTTATTGCAGAAGTATTTTGACTTTATTGTAGTATTTTGACTTTATTGCAGAAGTATTTTGACTTTATTGCAGTAGTATTTTGACTTTATTGTAGTATTTTGACTTTATTGCAGAAGTATTTTGACTTTATTGTAGTATTTTGACTTTATTGCAGAAGTATTTTGACTTTATTGTAGTATTTTGACTTTATTGCAGAAGTATTTTGACTTTATTGCAGTAGTATTTTGACTTTATTGTAGTATTTTGACTTTATTGCAGAAGTATTTTGACTTTATTGTAGTATTTTGACTTTATTGCAGAAGTATTTTGACTTTATTGCAGTAGTATTTTAATATTACTGCAATAGTAATTGAATGTTATGGAGCATTTATCTTTTACAGTATTTCAGTAGTATTATACATGTACATGTACAAACTATCGTATATATTTCACTTTCTGTTCACAGTAGAAATACACAAAGTGATGCTGTCATCCTGTTTGAATAAACTTTATTGTCACTGTTCAGTTTGAACTCCACGTCGTTCGCTCAGCTGATCCGTGAACAGTTCTTAAAGCCTCCTGATTCAACTCAAAGTACACACAGTACTCAGAGTTCAGCTTCAGAGAGAAAGCAGCAGGAGGAAGAACGGGTACTTGCAGAGAAAACCACAGAAGAAGAGACGAGTGATTTTCCTAATCAGGACCAGATGGTTTCATTCAGCTGAACGTACTTCAGAGAGAGAGAGATGAAAAGAGAGGAAGAGTTAGTAAAGAAGACACGTGTGTGAGTGTGTGAGTGTGTGTGTGTGTGTGTGTGTGTGTGTGTATGTTTGTGAGAGAGAGAGAGAGTGAGTGTGTGTGTGTGATTGGCTGGGTGTTAATAGATTACAGTGTAATAGGGATTGGCAGCAGCAGAGGTCTAATCCGGCCCACCAGCAGATCAGCTAAATGTTATCAGATCTCTACGGACTCTAATGGAGACTCAGAGACTTAACTTCCTCTTCTACTTCTTCAAGTTTTTTCACTCGTCATCTTGTACTGTTTCCTTTATTTACTCTCCTGTGTTCACCAGAAACTCAGATTTAGAAAATATCATGCAGATAAAAACGTAAAAACACATTTAAAGCGCTGTCAAGGCCATCTGTCACCACCTAGTGGGAGTCAGCAGGACCAGGGTCCAGATAAAACCAGGATCCATGGAAACCTGAGGAGAGAAAGAACAAAGACTAATGTGCGCTAATGTGACATGAATTCATACAGAAGAGAGAGAGGAGCTCAGTGTATCCTAGGAAGTCCCCCAGTAGTCTGGGTTTATAGCAGCATAACTAGGGGCTGATCCAAGGAAAACCTGATCCAGCCCTAACTATAAACCTGAGTCAGCCCTAACTATAAACCTGAGTCAGCCCTAACTATAAACCTGAGCCAGCCCTAATTATAAACCTGAGCCAGCCCTAATTATAAACCTGAGTCAGCCCTAATTATAAACCTGAACCAGCCCTAACTATAAACCTGATCCAGTCCTAACTATAAACCTGAGTCAGCCCTAACTATAAACCTGAGCCAGCCCTAATTATAAACCTGAGTCAGCCCTAATTATAAACCTGAACCAGCCCTAACTATAAACCT
>JAVDOI010000036.1:307500-327500 GCA_032191485.1 Leptoclinus maculatus | reverse complement strand
AGTATTAGTAGTTGTATTAGTATTAGTATTGGTAGCATTAGTATTAGTATTAGTAGCATTAGTATTAGTATTAGTATTAGTATTAGTAGTTGTATTAGTATTAGTATTAGTATTAGTATTAGTAGCATTAGTATTAGTATTAGTATTAGTATTAGTATTGGTATCATTAGTATTAGTATTAGTATTAGTAGTTGTATTAGTATTAGTAGTATTAGTATTAGTATTAGTATTAGTAGCATTAGTATTAGTATTAGTATTAGTAGTTGTATTAGTATTAGTATTAGTAGCATTAGTATTAGTAGTTGTATTAGTATTAGTATTGGTATCATTAGTATTATTATTAGTATTAGTAGTTGTATTAGTAGTATTAGTATTAGTAGTTGTATTAGTAGTAGTATTAGTAGTTGTATTAGTAGCATTAGTAGTATTAGTAGTAGTAATAGTAGTAGTAGTAGTAGTAGTAGTAGTAGCAGTGGTATTAGTATTAGTAACAGTAGTAGCAGTAATATAGTATTAGTAGCAGTAGCAGCAGTAGTATTAGTAGTATTCGTAGTATTTCTGTCTGTTCTCATGTTACCGTCACTGAACCACATGTCGACTGTGTTGTCATTGGTGGAAGAAAGGAAAGTACTAATACCACACTGTGAAAATACTCCACTCAGAAACCTTCTGAGGTAAAAGAACACTTGATCCTTCAGCTTTACTTTATTCAAAATGGACCCTTTTTAAATGGGACTTCTGAATGTGTTCACACAAAAAACCTCCACAGAGCCGCTGTTCTCCACTGTAAGTCATCTGGTTTAAGACCGCAGCCACACACACACACACACACACACACACACACACACACACACACACACACACACGAGGCATCGATTGACCAGTGATTGCAGGCTCCATTTAATGTTCTTATAAATGGTACAAGTTCAATCTAATCTGAACCATGTAGCTCTCTGCTGTCAGTGTGAACAACAGTAATCTTCTCTAATACCCTTTACTGCCACACACACACACACACACGCTCACACACACACACACACACACACACACACACACACACACAGTGTTTCAGGCTGTGGACGGTGGATATTTTCCTGATATGTTTCTCTGACTTACAGACTCGTTAGCGGTTCTTTACTGCAGAACGAGGAGCTGCGTGTGTTAACACTTTAAGATAAAATCATTCTGTGGTTCATTGTCGGAGGTTCCCGTGAAGGATCCCTGCTGGAGAACCCAGAACCAGGACCAGGACAGAACCCACGTCAGTCCTGAATCTGAATCTGTTTGTACACAACTGGTTCTACTGTAGTTCTTTACCTCTACACAGCTGGTTCTACTGTAGTTCTTTACCTGTACACAACTGGTTCTACTGTAGTTCTTTACCTCTACACAGCTGGTTCTACTGTAGTTCTTTACCTCTACACAGCTGGTTCTACTGTAGTTCTTTACCTGTACACAACTGGTTCTACTGTAGTTCTTTACCTCTACTCAGCTGGTTCTACTGTAGTTCTTTACCTCTACACAGCTGGTTCTACTGTAGTTCTTTACCTGTACACAACTGGTTCTACTGTAGTTCTTTACCTCTACACAGCTGGTTCTACTGTAGTTCTTTACCTCTACACAGCTGGTTCTACTGTAGTTATTTACCTGTACACAGCTGGTTCTACTGCAGTTCTTTACCTCTACTCAGCTGGTTCTACTGTAGTTCTTTACCTGTACACAACTGGTTCTACTGCAGTTCTTTACCTGTACTCAGCTGGTTCTACTGTAGTTCTTTACCTCTACTCAGCTGGTTCTACTGTAGTTCTTTACCTCTACACAGCTGGTTCTACTGTAGTTCTTTACCTCTACACAGCTGGTTCTACTGCAGTTCTTTACCTCTACACAGCTGGTTCTACTGCAGTTCTTTACCTCTACACAGCTGGTTCTACTGCAGTTCTTTACCTCTACACAGCTGGTTCTACTGTAGTTCTTTACCTGTACACAACTGGTTCTACTGTAGTTCTTTACCTGTACACAACTGGTTCTACTGTAGTTCTTTACCTGTACACAACTGGTTCTACTGTAGTTCTTAACCTGTACACAACTGGTTCTACTGCAGTTCTTTACCTCTACTCAGCTGGTTCTACTGTAGTTCTTTACCTCTACACAGCTGGTTCTACTGTAGTTCTTTACCTGTACACAACTGGTTCTACTGTAGTTCTTTACCTGTACTCAGCTGGTTCTACTGTAGTTCTTTACCTGTACACAACTGGTTCTACTGTAGTTCTTTACCTGTACTCAGCTGGTTCTACTGTAGTTCTTTACCTCTACACAGCTGGTTCTACTGCAGTTCTTTACCTCTACACAGCTGGTTCTACTGCAGTTCTTTACCTCTACTCAGCTGGTTCTACTGCAGTTCTTTACCTCTACACAGCTGGTTCTACTGCAGTTCTTTACCTCTACACAGCTGGTTCTACTGCAGTTCTTTACCTCTACTCAGCTGGTTCTAATGCAGTTCTTTACCTCTACACAGCTGGTTCTACTGCAGTTCTTTACCTCTACACAGCTGGTTCTACTGCAGTTCTTTACCTCTACACAGCTGGTTCTACTGCAGTTCTTTACCTCTACTCAGCTGGTTCTACTGCAGTTCTTTACCTCTACACAGCTGGTTCTACTGCAGTTCTTTACCTCTACACAGCTGGTTCTACTGCAGTTCTTTACCTCTACACAGCTGGTTCTACTGCAGTTCTTTACCTCTACACAGCTGGTTCTACTGCAGTTCTTTACCTCTACACAGCTGGTTCTACTGCAGTTATTTTCCTGTACACAGCTGGTTCTACTGCAGTTCTTTACCTCTACACAGCTGGTTCTACTGCAGTTATTTTCCTGTACACAGCTGGTTCTACTGCAGTTCTTTACCTCTACACAGCTGGTTCTAATGCAGTTCTTTACCTCTACACAGCTGGTTCTACTGCAGTTCTTTACCTCTACACAGCTGGTTCTACTGCAGTTCTTTACCTCTACACAGCTGGTTCTACTGCAGTTCTTTACCTCTACACAGCTGGTTCTACTGCAGTTCTTTACATCTACACAGCTGGTTCTACTGCAGTTCTTTACCTCTACACAGCTGGTTCTAATGCAGTTCTTTACCTGTACACAGCTGGTTCTAATGCAGTTCTTTACCTCTACACAGCTGGTTCTACTGCAGTTATTTTCCTGTACACAGCTGGTTCTACTGCAGTTCTTTACCTCTACACAGCTGGTTCTAATGCAGTTCTTTACCTCTACACAGCTGGTTCTACTGCAGTTATTTACCTCTACACAGCTGGTTCTACTGCAGTTCTTTACCTCTACACAGCTGGTTCTAATGCAGTTCTTTACCTGTACTCAGCTGGTTCTAATGCAGTTCTTTACCTCTACACAGCTGGTTCTACTGCAGTTATTTTCCTGTACACAGCTGGTTCTACTGCAGTTCTTTACCTCTACACAGCTGGTTCTACTGTAGTTCTTTACCTCTACACAGCTGGTTCTACTGCAGTTCTTTACCTCTACACAGCTGGTTCTACTGCAGTTCTCTACCTCTACTCAGCTGGTTCTAATGCAGTTATTTTTCCATGCGGTACTGATTTTCCTGCTTCTTCGGTTCTCTGGTGTTTGGAGGTTCTCCTCTAGTTTTCTGGATGTTCCCGTTATTATTTTTTTGTTATATTTTTTCTCTGAACTCTTTTTGTCTCCATGCGTTCCTTTAGGCCAACAGGATATCGCCTGTCAGTCACAGCTTTTGGCCAATGAAAAGCCTCAGTCTCAGGTTTTTAATTGATTGGCTCCAATCAGGGATGACCAGAGGGAAAACACACACACACTAAAGGCATGTGTGTGTGTGTGTGTGTGTGTGTGTGTGTCTCTCTGTGGGGTTCAGGGTATATTAATATTTCTAATAGGACTGTTATCAGCTCACTGCCAGCTGTACACAGTAAACACACACACACACACACACACACACACACACACACACAGTGAAGCTTCAAGGCAAATACAAACACAACACACACATACACACACTCTGTGTCTGTCTGTTGTGTGATAACTCCCACAATGCCTTTCTGTGTTAAAGAGACCTGGAGGTCAAAACCACTTTTCTCTGAGCGTGTGTATGCTGTAAACAACAACATACACACACACACACACACACACACACACACACACACAGCTGCAGTCGAGCCAACAGGTAAACAGTGTTCAAAGGTGAACGAGTCGGTGTGTGTTTGAAGTTTTGGACTTTGTTTGCCAGATAAATAATAGAAAGCTGTGTGTGTATTTATGTGTATAGTGTGTGTGTGTGTGTGTGTGTGTCTGGGTTAATTAGTGTGTTAAAGGGTTTATCAGCGTGTCGGCATGCAGGAGATTCATCCAGCCTTTGAACATGACGTGTGTGTGTGTGTGTGTGTGTGTGTGTGTGTGTGTGTGTGTGTGTGCGTGTGCATGTGGTATGTGTGTGTGTGTGTGTGAGTCCAGTGTAAAGCTACTATCAGCGTCCTGCCAAAACCAATTAAAGCCTCATTCGGGAGTTTAAACACACAGAGCGACTGTGACTCAAATCCAGCCAATCACAGGAGAGGTCACGCTGACATGCTGGCTCCCTATTGGCCAGTTTATTGAATCTAAACGCTTTGACATTTTGTTAAAATCCTTTTGGTCTTTTTCTTCTTCTCGGGTGTCAGATGGATATCAGCTCCATGTCTGTGTGCTCACTGATAGCTCCAATGGTTAGCTCAGCCTAGCTTAGCACAAATACTAAATACTGGGGAAACTGTGAGCCTAGTTTAGCACAAAGACTAGGTACTAGGGGAAACTGTTAGCCTAGCTTAGCAAAAAGACTAAATACTAGGTGGAACTATTAGCCTAGCTTAGCACAAAGACTAGGTACTGGGGGAAACTGTTAGCTTAGCTTACCACAAAGCCTAGGTACTGGGGGGAACCACAGAAGGAAGTTTAACGTTTTATTTGTTTACATTTCGGGGAATCTACACCGTGAAAAGGCACTTCCTGTCTGCAGTGTAACCATGGAGACAAACATCTCTAGATGCCTTTGCTAGTGAAGGAAACTTTGAGTTCTGCAGACAAGAGATTATTTTTCTATCGATATTTGGTTTTAAAATTAGACCGTTAATCTTCATGATTATTAGACCGTTAATCTACATTCATAATGATTGTTAGACTGTTAATCTACATTCATAATGATTATACTGTTAATCTACATTCATAATGATTATTAGACCGTTAATCTACATTCATAATGATTGTTAGACTGTTAATCTACATTCATAATGATTATTACACCTTTAATCTACATTCATAATGATTATTAAACCGTTAATCTACATTCATGATTGTTAGACCGTTAATCTACATTCATAATGATTATTACACCTTTAATCTACATTCGTAATGATTATTAGACCGTTAATCTACATTCATGATTGTTAAACCGTTTATCTACATTCATAATGATTATTAGACCGTTAATCTACATTCATGATTGTTAAACCGTTTATCTACATTCATAATGATTATTAGACCGTTAATCTACATTCATGATTGTTAGACCGTTAATCTACATTCATAATGATTATTAGACCGTTAATCTACATTCATGATTATTAGACCGTTAATCTACATTCATGATTGTTAGACCGTTAATCTACATTCATAATGATTATTACACCTTTAATCTACATTCATAATGATTATTAGACCGTTAATCTACATTCATGATTGTTAGACCGTTAATCTACATTCATAATGATTATTACACCTTTAATCTACATTCGTAATGATTATTAGACCGTTAATCTACATTCATGATTGTTAAACCGTTTATCTACATTCATAATGATTATTAGACCGTTAATCTACATTCATGATTGTTAAACCGTTTATCTACATTCATAATGATTATTAGACCGTTAATCTACATTCATGATTGTTAGACCGTTAATCTACATTCATAATGATTATTAGACCGTTAATCTACATTCATAATGATTATTAGACCTTTAATCTACATTCATAATGATTATTAGACCGTTAATCTACATTCATGATTGTTAAACCGTTTATCTACATTCATAATGATTATTAGACCGTTAATCTACATTCATGATTGTTAGACTGTTAATCTACATTCATAATGATTATTACACCTTTAATCTACATTCGTAATGATTATTAGACCGTTAATCTACATTCATGATTGTTAAACCGTTTATCTACATTCATGATTGTTAAACCGTTTATCTACATTCATAATGATTATTAGACCTTTAATCTACATTCATAATGATTATTAGACCTTTAATCTACATTCATAATGATTATTAGACCGTTTATCTACATTCATAATGATTATTAGACCGTTAATCTACATTCATAATGATTATTAGACCGTTAATCTACATTCATAATGATTATTAGACCTTTAATCTACATTCATAATGATTATTAGACCGTTAATCTACATTCATGATTGTTAAACCGTTTATCTACATTCATAATGACTATTAGACCGTTAATCTACATTCATGATTGTTAAACCGTTAATCTACATTCATAATGACTATTAGACCGTTAATCTACATTAATGATTGTTAAACCGTTTATCTACATTCATAATGATTATTAGACCGTTAATCTACATTCATGATTGTTAAACCGTTTATCTACATTCATAATGATTATTAGACCGTTAATCTACATTCATGATTGTTAAACCGTTTATCTACATTCATAATGACTATTAGACCGTTAATCTACATTCATGATTGTTAAACCGTTAATCTACATTCATAATGACTATTAGACCGTTCATCTACATTAATTATTGTTAAACCGTTTATCTACATTCATAATGATTATTAGACCGTTAATCTACATTCATAATGATTATTAGACCGTTAATCTACATTCATAATGATTATTAGACCTTTAATCTACATTCATAATGATTATTAGACCGTTTATCTACATTCATAATGATTATTAGACCGTTAATCTACATTCATAATGATTATTAGACCGTTAATCTACATTCATAATGATTATTAGACCGTTAATCTACATTCATAATGATTATTAGACCGTTAATCTACATTCATAATGATTATTAGACCGTTAATCTACATTCATAATGATTATTAGACCGTTAATCTACATTCATAATGATTATTAGACCGTTAATCTACATTCATAATGATTATTAGACCTTTAATCTACATTCATAATGATTATTAGACCGTTAATCTACATTCATGATTGTTAAACCGTTTATCTACATTCATAATGACTATTAGACCGTTAATCTACATTCATGATTGTTAAACCGTTTATCTACATTCATAATGATTATTAGACCGTTAATCTACATTCATGATTGTTAAACCGTTTATCTACATTCATAATGATTATTAGACCGTTAATCTACATTCATGATTGTTAAACCGTTTATCTACATTCATAATGACTATTAGACCGTTAATCTACATTCATGATTGTTAAACCGTTAATCTACATTCATAATGACTATTAGACCGTTCATCTACATTAATTATTGTTAAACCGTTTATCTACATTCATAATGATTATTAGACCGTTAATCTACATTCATAATGATTATTAGACCGTTAATCTACATTCATAATGATTATTAGACCTTTAATCTACATTCATAATGATTATTAGACCGTTTATCTACATTCATAATGATTATTAGACCGTTAATCTACATTCATAATGATTATTAGACCGTTAATCTACATTCATAATGATTATTAGACCGTTAATCTACATTCATAATGATTATTAGACCGTTAATCTACATTCATAATGATTATTAGACCTTTAATCTACATTCATAATGATTATTAGACCGTTAATCTACATTCATAATGATTATTAGACCGTTAATCTACATTCATAATGATTATTAGACCGTTAATCTACATTCATAATGATTGTTCGACCATTAATCTACATTCATGATTGTTCGACCGTTAATCTACATTCATAATGATTATTAGACCTTTAATCTACATTCATAATGATTATTAGACCTTTAATCTACATTCATAATGATTATTAGACCTTTAATCTACATTCATAATGATTATTAGACCGTTAATCTACATTCATAATGATTATTAGACCGTTAATCTACATTCATAATGATTATTAGACCGTTAATCTACATTCATAATGATTATTAGACCGTTAATCTACATTCATAATGATTATTAGACCGTTAATCTACATTCATAATGATTATTAGACCGTTAATCTACATTCATAATGATTGTTCGACCATTAATCTACATTCATAATGATTGTTCGACCATTAATCTACATTCATAATGATTGTTCGACCGTTAATCTACATTCATAATGATTGTTCGACCATTAATCTACATTCATAATGATTGTTCGACCATTAATCTACATTCATAATGATTGTTCGACCGTTAATCTACATTCATAATGATTGTTCGACCGTTAACATACATTCATGATGTTTATTATACCTTTAATCTGTTATCTGTTATATCTGTTTACACCTGAGCCTTTACACCTGTTTGAAGGTTTGTGTCGACATGTTTTCAGACATTTGATTTTCCAGTCAGATCCTGAAATCGCTGCAGGAAACACACACACACACACACACACACACACACACACACACACACACACAGCAGCAGGAAGTGTGTGTGTTATTTGTGTAAATCTTCTCAATGCGCTGCAGCTGCCTCTCCTCACGTTTCAATATAACTCTGGTAATAGAATTACCCCCCACCATCTGTGTGTGTGTGTGTGTGTGTGTGTGTGTGTGTGTATGTGCTGGGTCTGATGGGATTGGTTTAGAGAAGGCAGGGGTCATCTGTGATTGGCCGACAGGTGAGTGGGGGCGGGAGGTTAACGAGACAGAGAAACGCCAGAACACGGTGGAGATGTTTGTTTTTCTGTTTGTTGTCAGTTTGAGATGTTTGAGGAAGAAACAGACTCTGCTCTCATTGGTTATCTACTAATAATCTAATATTTCACCAACAGCAGATTAAACTAATATATATATATCTTGATTTAATATGAATATGTACAGATTTCACAGATGTGGTTCTCTTTGAGTGTTTCACTTCTCCAGCAATTAGACCAGACCGACAGACTGAATTAAAGGAGAAACATTGAGGTGGTTGGACGTCTCCTCTTTGATTCTCTTCTTCGTTGAATGACCTCGTGTCACGTCTCTGATTCCACGTCACACACACGTTCAACATTCCTCTGTTGCTACGGAAACAGCTGGTACACACACACACACACACACACACACACATGTTTTCACACATACACACTGAGACATGACCAAACCAGTCAGGACCACACATGGGGACAGAGAAGAAGAATTAAAACATGTTGATACTCAGTTCATCTTCATAGAAGAAGAAGTAAAGTACTAGAACATTTATCAAAGTGAAACTACACATGAATTCATGTTCTCATCTCCTCATCAGGCTGTTTTGTTCTCGATCGCTGTTTTCTCCTCATTTATCTCCTCTTCCTCTTCCTCCTCCTGCTCTTCCTCCTCCTCTTCCTCTTGCTCCTCCTTCTCTCTGCGATGATTAAAACTCTTGTTTTTCTAATCGATTCTCCTCAAGGACCATTGATTTGCTAACACACACACACACACACACACACACACTTGTAAATAAAGCAGGACGTTGTTTAAACGGTTTCAGAATAATTTCTTCATGTTTAGTAAATAATCAGCAGTGAAATGAATAACTCATCGTAACCACGGTGATGAGATATTATGGTCTGTTGTGTGTAATGTTAAAGAAATAATAACTCATGTGTAACTGATTGTGTCTGTTGAATCATATCGTATCTATGACGACGTTACACAAATACAACTGAAGTCACAGTCGAAGAAGAACTTGAATTTCAAAATAAAGTCTCACAAAAATCATTGAAACGTCCGAGAGAGAAGCTTTTAACCGTCTGTGTGACTGACAGCCAGTACTTCACTGTTACCATGGAGACGCCCTTCAACCCACCGACACTGTGTGTGTGTGTGTGTGTGTGTGTGTGTGTGTGTGTGTGTGTGTGTGTCAGACTTCTCTCACAGTATTGATTTGAATTTCATAGAAACTTTAGAGAAAAGTGAACCCAGAGTTTGCTTGATTGACAGCTGTAGTCATGACACCAACACACACTAATGAGGGACCACACACACACACACACACTCACACACACTCAGACACTCACTCACACACACACTCAGACACACACACAGAGAGAGGCTGGGTTTTGAGATTCAAAGCTTTAAAGCGAATGCTTTTATTCTGAAGATTTCCAATTATAGAATTTCACTGACGTCAAAATTAGCAATTTGTACACACACACACACAGTTTATTTTCCATCTTTATTGATGAATTATGGATTAGCTGCTCTAATATATCAATTAGTCTTTTATTTTCTTATTTTCTTCTGCTCTGGATTTCCTGTTTGGTCCTTTTTATCTTTGACCTGTGCTTTTATTTTGACACACAGGGAGAGGCTAATTTTGTGTACACAATGACCACATGCTTTTTTGTCATTGTGTACTACTTAAAAATACCTTTATTGATGCGGTGTCACTTCCTATGTGCAGGCTCCTCCTTCTTGTTCGTGAACACGTCGGGTCGGTACGGAGGTCAGCGCGCTCAGATGCTGCTACCGCCGCTCAAAGAGAACGACACACACTGCGTCAGCTTCCTGTTCTACCAGGCGGGAGGACGGGAGGGCGCCGCACCCGCCACGCTCAACGTCTACATCAAAGGTACAAATACTGCCTCATGGTACTCTCATATATCTCGTATATGGAGGTGGAGCTCTCAGGTGTGTGTGGGTGGAGGCGGAGCCATCGGGTGTGTGTGTGTGGAGGTGGAGCTCTCAGGTGTGTGTGGGTGGAGGCGGAGCCATCGGGTGTGTGTGTGTGGAGGTGGAGCTCTCAGGTGTGTGTGGGTGGAGGCGGAGCCATCGGGTGTGTGTGTGTGGAGGCGGAGCTCTCAGGTGTGTGTGGGTGGAGGCGGAGCTCTCAGGTGTGTGTGTGTGGAGGTGGAGCTCTCAGGTGTGTGTGGGTGGAGGCGGAGCCATCGGGTGTGTGTGTGTGGAGGCGGAGCTCTCAGGTGTGTGTGGGTGGAGGCGGAGCTCTCAGGTGTGTGTGTGTGGAGGCGGAGCTCTCAGGTGTGTGTGTGTGGAGAAGGAGCTCTCAGGTGTGTGTGTGTGGAGGCGGAGCTCTCAGGTGTGTGTGGGTGGAGGCGGAGCTCTCAGGTGTGTGTGTAGGCGGAGCTCTCAGGTGTGTGTGTGTGGAGGCGGAGCTCTCAGGTGTGTGTGTGTGGAGAAGGAGCTCTCAGGTGTGTGTGTGTGGAGGCGGAGCTCTCAGGTGTGTGTGTGTGGAGGCGGAGCTCTCAGGTGTGTGTGTGTGGAGGCGGAGCTCTCAGGTGTGTGTGTGTGGAGGCGGAGCTCTCAGGTGTGTGTGTGTGGAGAAGGAGCTCTCAGGTGTGTGTGTGTGGAGGCGGAGCTCTCAGGTGTGTGTGTGTGGAGGTGGAGCTCTCAGGTGTGTGTGTGTGGAGGCGGAGCTCTCAGGTGTGTGTGTGTGGAGGTGGAGCTCTCAGGTGTGTGTGTGTGGAGGCGGAGCCATCGGGTGTGTGTGTGTGGAGAAGGAGCTCTCAGGTGTGTGTGTGTGGAGAAGGAGCTCTCAGGTGTGTGTGTGTGGAGAAGGAGCTCTCAGGTGTGTGTGTGTGGAGAAGGAGCTCTCAGGTGTGTGTGTGTGTGTGTGTGTGTGGTTTTTCAACAGCTGAACAACTTCTTGGCCGTAAATAAGTGTGTTGATGTCTTCCAGTCAGGCTTTGGACAGCACCACAGTACTGAAACTGCTCTTGTTCAGGTTTTCAACGACATCCACTTAAACACAGACAAAGGCAGAACTTCAGTCTTAGTATTACTGGATCTCAGTGCTGCATTCGACACGGTCGACCATGACATACTACTAGAAAGACTAAAACTCTGGGTGGGACTCTCTGGCACAGCACTCAACTGGTTTGAATCCTACTTGAAGGACCGAGAATACTTTGTGTCTGTAGCTAATTACACATCAGAGCTGACTAAAAGGACATGTGGTGTTCCCCAAGGTTCAATACTGGGGCCTCTTCTGTTCAACATCTACATGCTTCCACTAGCGCAGATTATGGAAAACAACAAAGTGTGTTATCATAATTATGCAGACGACACACACATCTACATAACTATATCACCAGGGGACTATAATCCCATACAAGGGCTGGTTCATGCATTGAACAAATCAACAACTGGATGTGCCAGAACTTTCTTCAATTAAACAAAGATAAAACAGAAGTAATTGTTTTTGGTACCAAGGACGAACGATTGAAAGTCAGCGCTCAGCTTCAATCACTGATGTTAAAAACCTCAAACCAAGGCAGAAATCTAGAGTAGTTATGGATTCAGACCTCAACCTGAACAGCCATATCAAGACAATTACACAATCAGCCTCCTATCACCTGAAGAATATATCAAGGGTTAGAGGACTCATGTCTCAACAGGTAGAACGTGTCCATCATTTATCTTCAGTAGACTGGACTACTGTAACGGTGTGTTTACAGGTCTCTGTAACAAGTCAATCAGAACGCTGCAGCTCGAGTCCTCACTAAGACAAAGAAAGTGGATCACATCACTCCAGTTCTGAGGTCTTTACACTGGCTTCCTGTCCAACAAAGAATTGACTTTAAAATCCTGCTGTTGGTTTATAAAGCACTGAATGGTTTAGGGCCAAAATACATGTCTGATCTGCTGCTACCTTATGAACCATCCCTACTCTTAGGTGGTCTGGGACCGGTCTGCTCTCTGTTCCCAGAGTCACAACTAAACATGGAGAAGCAGCGTTCAGTGTTTCTGCTCCAAATATCTGGAACAAAGTCCAGAAAGCTGCAGGTCTGCTGAGACCCTCAGCTCCTTTAAGTCAAGACTGAAGACTTTTCTGTTTGCTGCCTTTAATTGAACCAGATTCAAGGATATTAATCAATCTCCTGCATTTCTGCATTTTACTACTGTATTTTATTTCTTACACTGCTTTTTAATGTTTTAATGAATGTTCTTAATTGTTTTTAAATCTCCTTTTCTTTTCCTCATGTTTTGATGCTTTTAATGGTTTTATGTGAAGCACTTTGAATTACCTTGTTGTTGAAATGTGCTATACAAATAAACTTGCCTTGCCTTGTGTGTGGAGGCGGGTCTCTCAGGTGTGTCTGTGTGTGGAGACGGAGCTCTCAGGTGTGTCTGTGTGTGGAGACGGAGCTCTCAGGTGTGTCTGTGTGTGGAGACGGAGCTCTCAGGTGTGTCTGTGTGTGGAGGCGGAGCTCTCAGGTGTGTCTGTGTGTGGAGGCGGAGCTCTCAGGTGTGTCTGTGTGGAGGCGGAGCTCTCAGGTGTGTCTGTGTGGAGGCGGAGCTCTCAGGTGTGTCTGTGTGTGGAGGCGGGGCTCTTAGGTGTGTGGAGGCGGAGCTCTCAGGTGTGTCTGTGTGGAGACGGAGCTCTCAGGTGCATCTGTGTGTGTGTCTATGTGTGTGTCTGTGTGTTGAAAGTCTTTGTGTTTCCTGCAGAGAACAACAGTCCTCTGGGAGTTCCTGTCTTCAACTCTTCAGGCCCTGCCTACCACATCTGGAAAGGGGTAGAGCTAGCAGTGTCCACCTTCTGGCCCAATTACTACCAGGTAACACACACACACACACACACACACACAAACACACACACACACACACACACACACACACACACACAGGTGCTGTGAACTCCTCCCATCATCACAGCAGGCGTCAGTAATTAGCCACGTCCCCACGGGAACAACTGCTCTACCTCGTTAGAGTTAACGAGAGAGAAAAGACTCAAACAGCTGAGCGGCTGAACAGGAAGTGAGCGATGGCAGACAGGGCAGGAAGGAGAGAAGAAGAATGAAGGGAAGAGGAGTCAGAGGGAGGAGGACTTCCTGTCTGTGGGTGCCAACAGGAAGTGTGCCCCAAAGTTTCCGTGGCGATAACACTGTGGAATGCACACACACACACACACAGGTGAACTCAGCTGATTCAACAGAACAGAATTATTTTTCAGTTATTATCTATTTATATTTCATTCAATATTAATAATAATTTGTGCTGGGCAACTTAACGCGTTGTTATCGCGTTAACGCATTAATTAATTAACGCCGACAATTATTTTATCGCGCGTTAATGCAATTTTATTTTAATTGTTATTTTGAAAGTGCGTTGCTCACTGGCAGCGGGGGAGGAAGTCTTCAGACTACGTTGATGCAGCGTGTGGGCGAAGTAGAGATAAACTAAAGACAAGCTAACAGATGCTACAGAGAAGTAGAGACAAACTAAAGCAACACAAGCTAACAGATGCTACAGAGAAGTAGAGATAAACTAAAGCAACACAAGCTAACATATGCTACAGAGAAGTAGAGATAAACTAAAGCAACACAAGCTAATAGATGCTACAGAGAAGTAGAGATAAACTAAAGCAACACAAGCTAACATATGCTACAGAGAAGTAGAGATAAACTAAAGCAACACAAGCTAACATATGCTACAGAGAAGTAGAGATAAACTAAAGCAACACAAGCTAACATATGCTACAGAGAAGTAGAGATAAACTAAAGCAACACAAGCTAATAGATGCTACAGAGAAGTAGAGATAAACTAAAGACAAGCTAACAGATGCTACAGAGAAGTAGAGATAAATTAAAGCAACACAAGCTAACAGATGCTACAGAGAAGTAGAGATAAATTAAAGCAACACAAGCTAACAGATGCTACAGAGAAGTAGAGATAAACTAAAGACAAGCTAACAGATGCTACAGAGAAGTAGAGATAAACTAAAGCAACACAAGCTAATAGATGCTACAGAGAAGTAGAGATAAACTAAAGACAAGCTAACAGATGCTACAGAGAAGTAGAGATAAACTAAAGACAAGCTAACAGATGCTACAGAGAAGTGGAGATAAACTTCAGCCGGTTAGTGTTGTGGAAGATGTCGGTCTGAGGAACGTTCTCAAGGTGCGTTCACGTCACGTTTGGTGTGAACGCACCTTTAGGATCAACGAATGACGTCACGTATGAGCCTCGAGACGCACCGTCACCAGAAGAAGACACGAGTTGTATTAAAGGAGAGGACTACAACAGCGACGGCGTTACAACGAGCAGCAGCTGTTGCTCTCACTGGAGACTACTGGACATCGCTGGGTAACCATCATCACCTCTGAGTTACAGCATTATATTGATGAACAGTAGAGCTGCATTCACCTGCTCTGACTGTCATGAAGACACAAGACACACATTGAGATGAAACGTGCTGAAACATTGTGTTCATGTTCACAGCAGTGGAACGTTTCACATCCAGTCAGCACACTGAGCACAGATAGTGAAGAGATAGAACTCTACTGTGTAAAGGGAATACTGCTGTTAACAAGAACCGGATGTGTTTAAAGTGTTTACAAACCAAATGTTATTGACCTGTTGTTCATATAGCAGTACTTTAAAATAAAAGTGAGCAATACACTACTTTTGAATTCATTGTTGAACTTTGCCATAACAATGAGATTAATCGCGATTAAAAATGTTAAACGTTGCCCAGCACTAATAATAATACATTCATTTTATTATATATTAATTTGCTGTAACTACTTCAATTCAATTCATTTTTGTAGAGCCCAAAATCACAAATCACACATTTGCCTCAGAGGGCTTACAATCTGTACACATACGACATCCTCTGACCTTTGACCTTCACATCGGAACAGGAAAACCTCCCCCAAAAAAAACCTTTAACGGGGAGAAAGGAGGAAGAGACCTCAGGGAGAGCAACAGAGGAGGGATCCCTCTCCCAGGATGGACAGAAGTGTGATAGATGTCATGTGTACAGAATGAACAACATAACAGAATTACAACACATTCAATACATATGACAGAACCACGGCAGGAGGCCAGGTCAAGGTATAACCATGATCCACAGAAACCTGCGAGGACTACCACTACCACTGTTTCTAGTACTGTTACTACTGTTTCTAGTACTCTTACCACTGCTACTACCACTGTTGATAATCAGAGTACTCATGCTGATGCTGGTCTGTGTGTCAGGTGGTGTTTGAGGCGGTCAGCACCGGTCAGAGAGGAGTTCTGGCCATCAAGGACATCATGCTGCAGGGACACCAGTGCAGTAAGTACAGTCACAAGCCCCGCCCCCTTATAGAACCGGCTCCTAATTGGTTAACGAAGTTTACTACTGTCTTAATTGGATAACAATGTTAAAAGTTGAGCTGGCATCGCAAAATCAAGGTCAGAGTGTGTGTGCGTGTAAGTGTGTGTGGTTGTGTGTGTGGTTGTGTGTGTGTGTGTGTGTGTGTCTGTGTAGAGACAGGGGAGCTCATTAAAATATAAATTGATTAGCATGGACTTTGATCCATCCGTCTGTTTATCTACCTGCACGTCTGTAGACTCGCATATTTTATGTTGCTTTGTTATGTGAACAACAACCACACACACACACACAAACACAAACACACAGTGCTCATCCTCCACAATCCATTTTCTGATTGGATCGGTGAGATTTTTGCAGGAAAAGGTTAACCGTTACCACGGTGATATCAGTAAGATGATGAGGTCATCAGTGTGTTACCTCTGACCTCTGTGTGTGTGTGTGTGTGTGTGTGTCCCCTCAGTGAGCACCCCACACTTCCTGCACATTAAAGGCGTGGAGGTAAACGCAGGACAGACGGCGGCGTTTCACTGCACCGTCAACGGACGACCGCAAAGCAACCTCCTGCTCTACCTCCAGGTACCCACAATACTCATCAATAACTATCAATACTAATCAATAACTATCAATAACTATCAATAACTCAATTATTATCAATTATTATCAATACTAATCAATAATTAAAGCTGCAAGCAGCGATGTACGGGCCCTCGCACCTTCCCACGTCCCGGGGGTACTGGCGGGACACCGGCAGACGCGGGCGCGAATGTCTTCGACCATCGGACAACGCGTCCTGGAGTTCATTGTATTTTTACGCTTGGACTGTGTGACGCTGGAAAATATGTAGTGCAAATATTCCACCAGTTCCTGTATCCACTATGTGGCGCTAGAGAACACGTACAAACATGCATTATGTTGCTCTACATCAAGTGCAGACCACATCATATAAATCGGATGCCATTTGTCTCATAAAGCTGTCTTCCTGTTGCCAGTAGGTGGCGCTACGACTTTTAGTGAAAATTGGCTTGTAGACATCCTCAGGCCATGACTGTTATCAAGTATGGCACGTTTGGGACAGATTTGAGCAAGTCCAGTGGAGTTACATCAGCTTGTTGTTTAATGGCGAGTCACGTACAATGGCCGCTATGCCACGGATACGCCATTCCATGAAACGTAAAGCTTTGAGTAACTTTTAAATGTAAAGGTCTTTAGATTATACTGACCAAATATGAAGTGGATCTGACAAAGTCCCTAGGAGGAGTTCGTTAAAGTATAGCGACTAGAAATCATGGGAAAATTCACACAAAAATCAAAATGTTTAGAGCATGGTCCCAAGATACTTTGTTTTAAGTCGCCATGTGATACATGTGCCTACCAAATTTCATACATGTAGGTCAAACGTAGCGCTGGAGCTGCGTTTTTGAATATTTGTAGGGGGCGCTATCGAGTCAATTTGAAAGGGTCAAGCCAAAAAGCCATATGAAATATTTATTTCCATCACCTATGACACCTGTGCAAAGTCCCAAGGCTGGTTGAGCATCCTAAGTCACAGAAAAATAAGCTTCCTCTTTCATGGCGAATGACGCGTTGCCACGTCAACAGCGTTTAACGACAACTCACAATATTCATGATGAAGCATCATCAATGTCTTACGGCTTACCTTACCAAATTTGAGACTGATCTGGGCAACTTCCTAGTCGCAGTACATCAAAGTATAAAACTTGTCATTTCCTTTTGCCAGTAGGTGGCGCTATGACTTTGTGAAAATGTTGGCATGGAAATGTGCTCAGGCCTGGACCAGCATCATGCATAACACATTACATAACAGGTTGAATAAAGTACCTTGTAGTTACAACAACTTCCTCTTTCATGGCGAACGGCACGAAATGTGTGTGATATGGGCGCCACATAAAACAAAGGTCGTTCAATGTCAGTAGACCATTTTAGCAACTTTTCATCATTAATGTCTTTAGATCATCTTCATCAAATTTGAAGTTGATCGTATAAATTCTGTGGGAGGAGTTCGTTAAAGTACAATGTCTGAAAACGATGAAAAATGCCTAAAAATATAAAGAAATGGGAGTATTACTGCATCGCCCCCTAGTGGTTGTATGGAATATAAATGTGAGGGTATGCTACAGGACACAATGTGAACATATGCTGCAGATATCGTGATGATAGGCCATATGGTTTTGAAGTTATATATATTGCTGTAGAAGGCCACGCCCCTATGAAATTCATTGGTCCATATATTCTTAATGCAATAAGATATCAACAAGCTTTTCGTAACTTTTGATGATATATATCCAATAATGATTCACAGCAAATTTGGTACTAATCAGACCCAGCGTGTAGGAGGAGTTTGCCAAAATGTGTTTTTCACAAAATTCAAAATGGCGGAAAATGTTGGTAGGCGGAGCTTAGGGGTCTCATTGGCTTTTTTGAACTCATTCAGTTGCTCATGTCTGTACAATTTTAAGTCATTTGGACATACGGGCTGTTGGGGCTTGCCTTTCCAACTTCTAGGGGGCGCTAGCGAGTAATTTTGTCATGCTCGAGCATGGGACCCATAAAATATCAAATTTTCCTGCAGTCCTGATATGCTCGCCAAATATGGGGAGGTTGGGGACATGATAAAGCCCCCAAAAAGGCGATTAATTAGAGAGAATAATAATAATAATTCCTACAGTTTCAATAGGGACCTCGCGGCCAGACGTCGGTGCTCGGGCCCTAACTATCAATAATTATCAATACTAATCAATAACTATCAATACTAATCAATAACTATCAATACTAATCAATAACTATCAATACTAATCAATAACTATCAATACTAATCAATAACTATCAATACTAATCAATAACTATCAATACTAATCAATAACAATCAAAACGTATCAATAACTATCAATACTAATCAATAACTATCAATACTAATCAATAACTACCAATACTAATCAATAACTATCAATGCTAATCAATAACTATCAATGCTAATCAATAACTATCAATACTAATCAATAACTATCAATACTTATCAATACTAATCAATAACTATCACAACTCATCAATAACTATCAATAACTATCAATAACTATCAATAACTATCAATAACTATCAATACTAATCAATAACTATCAATAATTATCAATACTTATCAATACTAATCAATAACTATCACAACTCATCAATAACTATCAATATGAATCAATACTTATCAATAACAATTACAAACTACATAAAGTACTCTGTGTAATTAGTTTACTCTGTGTAGCTAGTGTACTCTGTGTAGTTTGTGTACTCTGTGTAGTTTGTGTACTCTGTGTAGCTAGTGTACTCTGTGTAGTTATTGTACTCTGTGTAGTTTGTATAATCTGTGTAGCTAGTGTATTCTGTGTACTCTGTGTAGTTTGTGTACTCTGTGTAGTTATTGTACTCTGTGTAGTTATTGTACTCTGTGTAGTTTGTGTACTCTGTGTAGCTAGTGTATTCTGTGTACTCTGTGTAGTTTGTGTACTCTGTGTAGATAGTGTACTCTGTGTATTTTGTGTACTCTGTGTAGTTTGTGTAGTCTGTGTAGCTACTGTATTCTCTGTACTCTGTGTAGTTTGTGTACTCTGTGTAGTAAGTGTACTCTGTGTAGTTTTACTCTGATGTTTTGTGTTTTCG
>JAVDOI010000036.1:300000-302500 GCA_032191485.1 Leptoclinus maculatus | reverse complement strand
TTATGGTTCTAAGGATCTCTAAGAGAGTTATTGTTGTCCTTGATGAGGTTCTAAGGATCTATACGGGGGTTCTTGTGGTCCTTAATGAGGTTCTAGGGATCTGTGAGGGGGTTCTTGAGGTTATTGATGAGGTTCTAGGGATCTGTGAGGGGGTTCATGAGTTTCTTGATGAGGTTTTAGGGATCCGTGAGGGGGGTTTGATGGTCCTAGCTGAAGTTTTAGTGATCTGTGATGGGTTCTTGTAGTCCTGGATGAGGTTCTAGGGATCTGTGAGTATTATTGTGGTCATTGTTGAGGTTCTAGGGATCTGGGAGGGGGTTCTTGTGGTTGTTGATGAGGTTCTAGGTATCTGTGAGGTGGTTCTTGAGGTTCTTGATGAGGTTCTAGGGATCTGAGTGTTCTTGTGGTCATTGATGAGGTTCTAGGGATCTGTGAGGGTGTTTTTTAGGTTTTTGATGAGGTTCTAGGGATCTGTGAGGGGGTTCATGAGGTTCTTGATGAGGTTTTAGGGATCTGTGAGGGGGTTGTTGTGGTCATTGTTATGGTTCTAAGGATCTCTAAGAGAGTTATTGTTGTCCTTGATGAGGTTCTAAGGATCTATAAGGGGGTTCTTGTGGTCCTTAATGAGGTTCTAGGGATCTGTGAGGGGGTTCTTGAGGTTCTTGATGAGGTTCAAGGGATCTGTGAGTGTTTTTGTGGTCGCTGATGAGGTTCTAGGGATCTGTGAGGGGGTTCTTGAGGTTATTGATGAGGTTCTAGGGATCTGTGAGGGGGTTCATGAGGTTCTTGATGAGGTTTTAGGGATCCGTGAGGGGGGTTTGATGGTCCTAGCTGAAGTTTTAGTGATCTGTGATGGGTTCTTGTAGTCCTGGATGAGGTTCTAGGGATCTGTGAGTATTATTGTGGTCATTGATGAGGTTCTAGGGATCTGGGAGGGGGTTCTTGTGGTTGTTGATGAGAATCCTTTGTCAGGTGGAGTACCGTACCATGTCGGGCATGTTGATCAACATGGTACGGTACTATTATTATGGTTGTTGATGAGGTTCTAGGGATCTGTGAGGGGGTTCTTGAGGTTCCTGATGAGAATCCTTTGTCAGGTGGAGTACCGTACCATGACGGGCATGTTGATCGACACCACCCCCGTCGATAAGCCGACCCACAAGATCGGACACCTGGACCCCGACACGGAGTACGAGATCAGCGTGCTGCTCACCAGGCCCCTGGATGGAGGCACGGGAAACCCCGGACCACCGCTCCGAGCCAGGACCAAGTGTGCAGGTGAGTCAGGTCACATGACTGATGATGACTGCTAGTAGCTAGCGGCTAACTGCTCGGCTACACTCACACTGAGCTCATTAAGAGGTTAATGGTGGAGTCATTAGCGTAGCATGCTGTGCTAGCCCGCGTTAGTGCTGAGCTCATCAGGTGGCTAATGTTATTGTTGAGGTCATTAAGGCTAGGCTTCATTAGCGCTGCACTCATTAGCTCTTAATGGCTACAGTGCACACATCAGCATAGCATGCTAGCTGTGTGTGTGTGTGTGTGTGTGTGTGTGTGTGTGTGTGTGTGTGTGTGTGTGTGTGTGCCCTGTGGGTGCATTCCAACAACAAACAGCATGTGATTAGCAATTAGCTCGCTAATGACACAGGTGCAACAATCTGACTGCTGCAGTTTTCACATCTCTCTGTTTGTGTTTGAAGAGTTTTTAATGATTAATTATTGATGATTCAGACGTTTTTTATTTTATTTTATGTATTTTTCTTGACTTCTTTGAGATTCTACTTCATAAAGTGTGTTCATCTTGTTTTTCACAATGTCCAGATCATCTTTTAAAAACTACATGATACAAATAATAACAATAATAACAATATGTTAAAATAACTGAACAAAATCAACACATGTTGACAATTAAGAAAATATTAAACCAAATTACATATTAATATAACATATAATATATAATGTATACTATATAATATATATAATATATAATATATATAATATATAATATATAATATATAATATATAATATATAATATATAATATATAATATATAATATATAATATATAATATATAATATAATATATAATATATTATATAATATATAATATATAATATATAATATATAATATATAATATATAATGTATACTATATAATATATAATATATAATATATAATATAATATATAATATATAATATATAATATATAATATAACATATAATATATAATATATAATATATAATGTAATATATAATATATAATATATAATATATAATGTATACTATATAATATATAATATAACATATAATATAATATATAATATATAATATATAATATATAATATATAATATATAATATATAATATATAATATAATATATAATATATAATGTATACTATATAATATATATAATATATAATATATAATATATATATATATATAATATATAATATAATATATAACATAGAGCTTCTCGTCCTCATGTTCTGCTGCAGACCTCA
>JAVDOI010000036.1:250000-292500 GCA_032191485.1 Leptoclinus maculatus | reverse complement strand
ATTAGTATTAATACTGTTAGTATGGATAAAACATTAGTATGAATACTGTTAGTATGGATAAAACATTATTATGAATACTGTTAGTATGAATAAAACATTATTATGAATACTGTTAGTATGGATAAAACATTAGTATGAATACTGTTAGTATGGATAAAACATTAGTATGAATACTGTTAGTATGGATAAAACATTAGTATTAATACTATGTTAGTATGAATAAAACATTAGTATGAATACTCTGTTAGTATGAAGAGTATTTTAGTATGAAGACTGTTAGGATGGATAGTAGAATAGTATTTTAATATGTTTAGTATATTAATATTTAATTATGTTAATATTTGAATGTAAATAGTATCTTAGTTTGTTAGAATATTAGTATGTTAGTATTTTGTATATTTAGTTTGTATGTTATTATGTTATTATGTTAGTATTTATGTATGTTTAGTACATTGGTATTTATTTATGTTAGTATTTTAATATAAATAATATCTTAGTATGTTAGATTATTAGTATATTAGTATGTTTAGTATGTTTAGTATATTAGTATGTTTAGTATATTATTATATTTAGTATGTTAGAATATTATTATATTAGTATGTCATCAGTGAAACTTAAAGTCCACGTCTACTGAAGTTCAGCATGAACAAACTGAAGAGGTCTCACTCTGTAGAGACCCTGATGGAGGTTCTTAGAAACCACAGAGTCCCTGATCCTGTGTTTGTGTCTCTTAGACCCTGATGGAGGTTATTAGAGACCACCAGAGTCCCTGATCCTGTGTTTGTGTCTCTTAGACCCTGATGGAGGTTCTTAGAGACCACAAAGTCCCTGATCCTGTGTTTGTGTCTCTTAGACCCTGATGGAGGTTATTAGAGACCACCAGAGTCCCTGATCCTGTGTTTGTGTCTCTTAGACCCTGATGGAGGTTCTTAGAGACCACAAAGTCCCTGATCCTGTGTTTGTGTCTCTTAGACCCTGATGGAGGTTATTAGAGACCACCAGAGTCCCTGATCCTGTGTTTGTGTCTCTTAGACCCTGATGGAGGTTCTTAGAGACCACAAAGTCCCTGATCCTTTGTTTGTGTCTCTTAGACCCTGATGGAGGTTATTAGAGACCACCAGAGTCCCTGATCCTGTGTTTATGTCTCTTAGACCCGATGCACGGCCCCCGACGTCTCGAGGTCGTGGACATTCAGTCCAAACAGGTGACGCTACGATGGGAACCGTTCGGATACAACGTGACCCGCTGCTACAGCTACAACCTGACGGTCCAGTACCACTACAGACCTGCAGGGACCACCAGCAGGTAGACAGGGGGACGAGGACAGACAGGGGGACAGACAGGTGACAGGGGGACAGACAGGGAGACGGGGACAGAAAGGGAGACGGGGACAGAAAGGGAGACGGGGACAGACAGGTTGACAGGGGGACGGAGACAGACAGGGGACAGACATGGAGACAGGGGGACGGGGACAGACAGGTAGACACAGGGACGGGGACAGACAGGGAGACACAGGGACGGGGACAGACAGGGAGACAGGGGGGGGACACCGGGTGAAGACAAGGAGGGACAGACATTTAAAGAAAGGTAGAGGACATGTTAACCCCCCATATCCTTCTGTCTGTCCTACAGGGACCCCGTGAAGGAGGACCTGGTCTACGACACCCTGAGCTCCGTCCCCCAGCACCTCGTACGAAACCTTCCTCCGTTCACCAACGTGAGCCTGAGACTCGTCCTCAGTAACCCGGAGGGACGGAAGGAGAGCGAGGAGCTGCTGGTGCTGACGGACGAGGACGGTACGAGAGAAGACGTGAACTTCTTTGTGGTTTCAACTCGTCAACTCGTCAACTCTGAATAAAAGTTAAACTAATAAAATGTCTCCGTCTCAGTTCCCGGATCCGTCCCCGTGGACTCGATCCTCGGCAGCAGCTACGAGCAGCAGATCAGTCTGAGCTGGAGGGAACCGGTTCAGACCTACGGCCGGATCCGCCAGTACGAGGTAGACCTCCACTGTCCTCTGTCTGTCCACATCGGTCTTCTGTCTGTCCACATCTGTCCATCTGTCTGTCCCTCCACATCTGTCCTCTGTCCACATCTGTCTGTCCCTCCACATCTGTCCTCTGTCTGTCCCTTACATCTGTCCTCAGTCTGTCCTCAGTCTGTCCACATCTGTCTGTCCCTCCACATCTGTCCTCTGTCTGTCTCTCACATCTGTCCTCAGTCTGTCCCTCCACATCTGTCCTCTGTCCACATCTGTCCATCTGTCGGTCCCTCCACATCTGTCCTCAGTCTGTCCATATCTGTCCTCAGTCTGTCCACATCTGTCCTCAGTATGTCCCTCCACATCTGTCTATCCCTCGACATCTGTCCTCACTCTGTCCACATCTGTCCATCTGTCTATACCTCTACATCTGTCCTCAGTCTCTCCCTCCACATCTATTCTCTGTCCCTCCACATCTGTCCTCAGTCTGTCCACATCTGTCCTCTGTCCACATCTGTCCTCTGTCTGTCCCTCACATCTGTCCTCTGTCTGTCCTCAGTCTGTCCCTCCACATCTGTCCTCATTTCGTCCGCTCTGTCTCCGTCTGTCCCTCCACATCTGTCCGTCATCAGTCAATTGAAACCACATTCAGATATTCTTTACCCACAATCTCCGGGTTCTCGTCCTCAGATCTCCTATAAAGCCTTGAGCTCCTTCGACACTGAGTTTGACTTGTCCAATCAGAGCGGGAAAGTGTTCAAACCGGCCAATGAGACGAGCCACGTGTTCTCCGGCCTCTACCCAGGCTCCACCTACTCCTTCACAATAAGAGCCTCTACTGTCAAAGGCTTTGGGCCTCCAGTCATCACCCAGTTCACCACCAAGATCTCAGGTCAGTGTTCATAGAGGGATTACTAACGGGGTCCACCGGGACCTCGGGGGCCTAATCAATACCCAGATACTCTTTGATGTGTCTGATATAAACTTTTACTGATATGAAGTCTACAAGTACATTACAAAACATGGATGTTCTACATCCTGGTCCTGGTCTTTATCCTGGTTCTGGTCCTGGTCCTGAGCTAAACCTGTTGTAACAGTGACTCACTCCTCCTCAGCTCCTCTGATGCCGGCCTACGATCAGGAGTCTCCTCTGAACCAGACCGAGTCCACCGTGACGGTTCTACTGAAACCAGCTCAGAGTAGAGGAGCTCCAGTCAGGTAACACACACACACACATTAACACACACACACAGATGTTTAAATATTCATGTTTTCAATCTTCTGCTTGATAAATGTTTCATATCTGAGACGTTAAACACTAAAACACGACATGAAGAAGAAAAACTGTCACTTTGAAATCATTTTTTGATTTTATGTTAAATTATGATAAAATCATTCAAATGTGACAGATTTTATACAAACTGACTTTATATTTATGTATAAATATATATTATAATAAAATGTATACACATATATATAAATACTATATTATATATTATAATAATTATGTTTGTTTATTAAAGATTAAAAACAATCAGCCGTCGTTCTTCTTCCTTCTAAAACTTAAATGTAGATAATAATAATAATGATAATAATAATAATGACGATAATAATAATGACGATAATGATAATAATATTAATAATAAACAAACGTATGGGTCAATCCTCGTCGTCGGGGTCCAGAGGGAGGCGTATCCGCGGTAACAGTCGTCATGTCAACAGCTGTCTGCTCTCCGTCGTCGGGCCGTAACGAAGGATTTAGTTAATTAACGATCAGCTCAGAGCTGCTGCTAACACCAGGGATTAACAAGGGATTACCAGCTAATGTGTCACACACACACAGAGCTGACAGGAAGCACAAAGAGGCTTCACTTCATCTCTAATTATGAACTGACGGTTAATAAATGAACAATAAACAGCTCATTGTGCCACAATAAAAGCATAAGAGACAGGAAGATAAGCTTTTATTTTCCTGATCAACGTCATGTGACAACAAGGAGTCTGAACTAACGGGCTGGTTTTAGGTTTCTGGTTTCATGTTCTACATGTGTTACATGTGTTACATGTGCTACATGTGTTACATGTGCTACATGTTCTACATGTTCTACATGTTCTACATGTGTTACATGTGTTACATGTGCTACATGTGTTACATGTGCTACATGTGTTACATGTGCTACATGTGCTACATGTGTTACATGTGCTACATGTGTTACATGTGCTACATGTTCTACATGTTCTACATGTGTTACATGTGCTACATGTGTTACATGTGCTACATGTTCTACATGTGCTACATGTGTTACATGTGCTACATGTTCTACATGTTCTACATGTGTTACATGTGTTACATGTGCTACATGTGTTACATGTGCTACATGTGTTACATGTGCTACATGTGCTACATGTGCTACATGTGTTACATGTGCTACATGTGCTACATGTGTTACATGTCCTATATGTCCTATATGTGCTACATGTGTTACATGTCCTATATGTGCTACATGTGTTACATGTCCTACATGTCCTATATGTGCTACATGTGTTACATGTCCTATATGTGCTACATGTGTTACATGTCCTATATGTGCTACATGTGTTACATGTCCTATATGTGCTACATGTCCTACATGTCCTATATGTGCTACATGTGTTACATGTCCTACATGTCCTATATGTGCTACATGTGTTACATGTCCTATATGTGCTACATGTGTTACATGTCCTACATGTCCTATATGTGCTACATGTGTTACATGTCCTACATGTCCTATATGTGCTACATGTCCTACATGTCCTACATGTCCTATATGTGCTACATGTGTTACATGTCCTATATGTGCTACATGTGTTACATGTCCTACATGTCCTATATGTGCTACATGTCCTACATGTCCTACATGTCCTATATGTGCTACATGTGTTACATGTCCTACATGTCCTATATGTGCTACATGTGTTACATGTCCTACATGTCCTATATGTGCTACATGTCCTACATGTCCTATATGTGCTACATGTGTTACATGTCCTATATGTGCTACATGTGTTACATGTCCTACATGTCCTATATGTGTTACATGTCCTATGTGCTACATGTCCGTCATGTGTTATATGTGTTACATGTTCTACATGTCCTATATGTGCTACATGTGTTACATGTCCTATATGTGTTACATGTCCTACATGTCCTATATGTGCTACATGTGTTACATGTCCTACATGTGTTACATGTCCTACATGTCCTATATGTGCTACATGTGTTACATGTCCTATATGTGCTACATGTGTTACATGTCCTACATGTGCTACATGTCCTACATGTCCTACATGTCCTATATGTGCTACATGTGTTACATGTCCTATATGTGCTACATGTGTTACATGTCCTACATGTCCTATATGTGCTACATGTCCTACATGTCCTACATGTCCTATATGTGCTACATGTGTTACATGTCCTATATGTCCTATATGTGCTACATGTCCTATGTGCTACATGTCCGTCATGTGTTATATGTGCTACATGTGTTACATGTTCTACATGTCCTATATGTGCTACATGTGTTACATGTCCCATATGTGCTACATATGTTACATGTCCTACATGTCCTTCATGTGTTATATGTGCTACATGTTCTATTATGCTATATGTACTACATGTTCTACATATGCTACATATTCTACATGTGTGGAAGATGATTTGGTTCACTTCACTGTGAGTCCATCCACACTCAAATATGATGATGTAATCCCCGCCCCCCATGAGGTCTCTTCTCCTTGTTAGAAGTAAAACGAAACAAACACACAGCTGGTGGCTCGTTCAGGCGTCCTGGGAGAACGGAGCGCTTTTAAAAAACGCATGTCGACTGAAAACGAGAAAATGGATAATTTCAACCGAATCGAAGATTTATGTTTCATTCTTTTTCATTCAAGAACAAGAGGAGAGATGAAAAGAGAGTGTGTGTGTGTGTGTGTGTGTGTCACAGACGTGTGGTGTGTTAATTGACATGATAGTTTCTGTGAAATCCATCAGATTGAACAGATGCTGCTCAGAGATACGATTACATGTTTGTATGTGTTTATATTTAACTTTGCTTTAGTCTCTTCTGACACCGGAGTGAGTTTTGGCCCTCGGGGGCCTCAACACACACCAACACACACACACTGTACAACACATGCTCATTTATAAGACCCTCACATCGCAGGACAAAAGGTGTTGCCGTGAGCGACCTGCAGCTGTAATCACATTATTGTCACACACACACACACACACACACACACACACGGCGTATAGAAATATGATTGGAGACGGTTTGTCAAAGACAGAGAGAGAAAGAAAAGAGATGAAGAGAGAGAGAGAAGTGAGGGGGAGGAGAGAGAAGGAAAGAATGAAGAAATTATTGAATCTTTCACTTTTCTGCTCCTTTCTGTGGGGAATTAAACAATACGGATACTGCAGTGTGTGCGTGTGTGTGTGTTTTTACAGTTTGTGTGTGTGTGTCTTCCTGTCCTTTAGTTTCCTGTCCAGCAGGAAATGTGACAATACTGCAGTTTCACCGTTCACACCCGTTAAAACTGTGTGTGTGTGTGTGTGTGTGTGTGTGTGATATATGACTGCTGTCCGGATTCTGGTTCCAGTGAAAAACACAACTATTGTTTCCAAGGTTTCCCGCAGGACACAAAAGCTGATGAAAACTCTCTGTGTTGCGTTCAGGTACAGCTCTGTGCTTCTGGGAACCACACATACAGTCTGTTGACGACAGAGCAGCAGTCTGTTTCCCTGCTGTCGGCTTGTCTTTGGTGTCAATACGATCGGCTGAGTTAATGAAGCTTCCGTAAAGTCATTGTAGACCCTTCCAAGTTTTCATCAAGCTTGAAAAGATTTTTACATTTTTATTGAATTTTGTAGAGTCGGAAGAGTTTTTGTGGAGTCGGTAGAGTCTTTGTGGAGTAGGTAGAGTTTTTGTGGAGTCGGTACAGTCTTTGTGGAGTCGGCAGAGTCTTTGTGGAGTCGGCAGAGTCTTTGTGGAGTCGGCAGAGTTTTTGTGGAGTCGGTAGAGTTTTTGTGGAGTCGGTAGAGTCTTTGTGGAGTCGGTAGAGTTTTTGTGGAGTCGGCAGAGTTTTTGTGGAGTCGGTAGAGTCTTTGTGGAGTCGGCAGAGTCTTTGTGGAGTCGGTAGAGTTTTTGTGGAGTCGGTAGAGTCTTTGTGGAGTCGGTAGAGTTTTTGTGGAGTCGGCAGAGTTTTTGTGGAGTCGGCAGAGTCTTTGTGGAGTCGGCAGAGTTTTTGTGGAGTCGGCAGAGTTTTTGTGGAGTCGGCAGAGTTTTTGTGGAGTCGGTAGAGTTTTTGTGGAGTCGGTACAGTCTTTGTGGAGTCGGCAGAGTCTTTGTGGAGTCGGCAGAGTCTTTGTGGAGTCGGCAGAGTCTTTGTGGAGTCGGCAGAGTCTTTGTGGAGTCGGTAGAGTTTTTGTGGAGTCGGTAGAGTCTTTGTGGAGTCGGTAGAGTTTTTGTGGAGTCGGCAGAGTTTTTGTGGAGTCGGCAGAGTCTTTGTTGAGTCGGCAGAGTCTTTGTGGAGTCGGCAGAGTCTTTGTGGAGTCGGCAGAGTTTTTGTGGAGTCGGCAGAGTCTTTGTGGAGTCGGTAGAGTCTTTGTGGAGTCGGTAGAGTCTTTGTGGAGTCGGTAGAGTTTTTGTGGAGTCGGTAGAGTTTTTGTGGAGTCGGTACAGTCTTTGTGGAGTCGGTAGAGTTTTTGTGGAGTCGGCAGAGTCTTTGTGGAGTCGGCAGAGTCTTTGTGGAGTCGGCAGAGTCTTTGTGGAGTCGGTAGAGTCTTTGTGGAGTCGGTAGAGTTTTTGTGGAGTCGGTAGAGTTTTTGTGGAGTCGGTACAGTCTTTGTGGAGTCGGCAGAGTCTTTGTGGAGTCGGCAGAGTCTTTGTGGAGTCGGTACAGTCTTTGTGGAGTCGGTAGAGTTTTTGTGGAGTCGGTACAGTCTTTGTGGAGTCGGCAGAGTCTTTGTGGAGTCGGTAGAGTCTTTGTGGAGTCGGCAGAGTTTTTGTGGAGTCGGTAGAGTTTTTGTGGAGTCGGCAGAGTTTTTGTGGAGTCGGTAGAGTTTTTGTGGAGTCGGCAGAGTTTTTGTGGAGTCGGTACAGTCTTTGTGGAGTCGGTAGAGTCTTTGTGGAGTCGGTACAGTCTTTGTGGAGTCGGTAGAGTTTTTGTGGAGTCGGTAGAGTTTTTGTGGAGTCGGTACAGTCTTTGTGGAGTCGGCAGAGTTTTTGTGGAGTCGGTAGAGTCTTTGTGGAGTCGGTAGAGTTTTTGTGGAGTCGGCAGAGTTTTTGTGGAGTCGGCAGAGTTTTTGTGGAGTCGGCAGAGTTTTTGTGGAGTCGGTAGAGTTTTTGTGGAGTCGGTACAGTCTTTGTGGAGTCGGCAGAGTCTTTGTGGAGTCGGCAGAGTCTTTGTGGAGTCGGCAGAGTCTTTGTGGAGTCGGCAGAGTCTTTGTGGAGTCGGCAGAGTTTTTGTGGAGTCGGTAGAGTCTTTGTGGAGTCGGTAGAGTTTTTGTGGAGTCGGCAGAGTTTTTGTGGAGTCGGCAGAGTCTTTGTTGAGTCGGCAGAGTCTTTGTGGAGTCGGCAGAGTCTTTGTGGAGTCGGCAGAGTTTTTGTGGAGTCGGCAGAGTCTTTGTGGAGTCGGTAGAGTCTTTGTGGAGTCGGTAGAGTCTTTGTGGAGTCGGTAGAGTTTTTGTGGAGTCGGTAGAGTTTTTGTGGAGTCGGCAGAGTTTTTGTGGAGTCGGTACAGTCTTTGTGGAGTCGGTAGAGTTTTTGTGGAGTCGGCAGAGTTTTTGTGGAGTCGGTACAGTCTTTGTGGAGTCGGTAGAGTCTTTGTGGAGTCGGTACAGTCTTTGTGGAGTCGGTAGAGTTTTTGTGGAGTCGGTAGAGTTTTTGTGGAGTCGGTACAGTCTTTGTGGAGTCGGCAGAGTTTTTGTGGAGTCGGTAGAGTTTTTGTGGAGTCGGCAGAGTTTTTGTGGAGTCGGTAGAGTTTTTGTGGAGTCGGCAGAGTTTTTGTGGAGTCGGTAGAGTCTTTGTGGAGTCGGCAGAGTTTTTGTGGAGTCGGTAGAGTCTTTGTGGAGTCGGCAGAGTTTTTGTGGAGTCGGTAGAGTCTTTGTGGAGTCGGTACAGTCTTTGTGGAGTCGGTAGAGTTTTTGTGGAGTCGGTAGAGTTTTTGTGGAGTCGGTAGAGTCTTTGTGGAGTCGGCAGAGTTTTTGTGGAGTCGGTAGAGTTTTTGTGGAGTCGGCAGAGTTTTTGTGGAGTCGGTAGAGTTTTTGTGGAGTCGGTACAGTCTTTGTGGAGTCGGCAGAGTTTTTGTGGAGTCGGTAGAGTTTTTGTGGAGTCGGCAGAGTTTTTGTGGAGTCGGTAGAGTCTTTGTGGAGTCGGTAGAGTTTTTGTAGAGTCAATAGAGTTTTTCAGATCAGATAAAGTTTCCATTGAATTCTCAAGAGTTGAGTTGTTTTGCTCAGCAGACTGAAACCATACTGCAGTTTTAAATGACCGTGGTAACCAGCATTGTTTATGGGATGGCGCCTCTCCTCCTTCAGACGGACACATAGCTGCTATTTATTTGTCCTTTAAAGAGCTTCTGCTCACAGCAGAACTGCTGAACAGGAATTTATTTTCAATCATAATTAGTTCACAAACAAATTGATGATTCTTCATTTGGAACTCGTTCCATTAGTTTGCTGTCTGTGTGTCCTTTAGAGACATTCAGGATTTACTGCTTGCACAGACAGGATGGAATGAATTATCAGTTTAATGTCACACTGTTCCAAAGTTACAGCCTCCACATGCAGAGAGTTAATAAAGATGAAGGAGTGATGGAGGAGAGGCAGAGCTGACCTTTCTATGGAGCTGAATAATGAACCAACAGATGGAGGAGAAGACGAGAGCAGCTTTATAATATAAATCCAGTCAATAACATCCAACCTCAAAACTGAAATCTGATCAATAGCTATCATCTATATAAAGATATACAGGAGTAATAAACATCCACATTATTAATATCTGATCAATAACTATCATCTATATAAAGATATAAAGAAGTAATAAACATCCACATTATTAATATCTGATCAATAACTATCATCTATATAAAGATATACAGGAGTAATAAACATCCACATTATTAATATCTGATCAATAACTATCATCTATATAAAGATATAAAGAAGTAATAAACATCCACATTATTAATATCTGATCAATAACTATCATCTATATAAAGATATACAGAAGTAATAAACATCCACATTATTAATATCTGATCAATAACTATCATCTATATAAAGATATAAAGGAGTAATAAACATCCACATTATTAATATCTGATCAATAACTATCATCTATATAAAGATATAAAGGAGTAATAAACATCCACATTATTAATATCTGATCAATAGCTATCATCTATATAAAGATATAAAGAAGTAATAAACATCCACATTATTAATATCTGATCAATAACTATCATCTATATAAAGATATAAAGGAGTAATAAACATCCACATTATTAATATCTGATCAATAACTATCATCTATATAAAGATATAAAGAAGTAATAAACATCCACATTATTAATATCTGATCAATAGCTATGTTAGTGCGGCAGTTATACCTTAGCACTGTTAGCACTGTTAGCACTGTTAGCACTGTTAGCACTGTTAGCACTGTTAGCACTGTTACTCATAATATGTCTCTGATGAACTAAACTACCAGAGGATTTATTCTTGAACCTAGAAGTGATGTATTCAACCTGTCTGTCTGTGTGTCTGTCTGCAGTAAGTACCAGGTGGTGGTGGAGGAGGAGCGCCCCCGCAGACAGACCAGAGGTACTGCAGAGATCCTGCGCTGTTATCCGGTTCCGATCCACTTCCAGAACGCCACGCTGCTCAACTCTCAGTATTACTTCAGTGCAGAGCTGCTGATGAGCGAGCTGAGAGCTCCGATGCCCTTTTGTGTGGGTCAGTCACGCACACACTCACACCACTAGTTAGATGGATGGATGGATGGATAGATAGATAGATAGATAGATAGATAGATAGATAGATAGATAGATAGATAGATAGATAGATAGATAGATAGATAGATAGATAGATAGATAGATAGATAGATAGATAGATAGATAGATAGATAGATAGATAGATAGATAGATAGATAGATAGATGGGTGGGTGGGTGGATGGATGGATAGATAGAGCTCCTCTGTCCCTGCAGTAGGTGGTGCAGAGGGTGGTCCTGGTTATCCAATATGGATAATAGTTTCTTCAGTGTCCTCCTCTCCACCACCTGTTCCAGATTGTCTTGTTTGCAGCCAATGATGGAGCCTTCTGAACCAGTTCATTAAGTCTGTTGGTGTCTCCGGCTCCAATGCTGCTCCCCCAGCAGACTACGGAGAAGTACAGTGCACTGACCACAACAGACTGTAGAACATCTCCAACATCTTGCTGCACACGTCGAAGGATCGAAGTTTCCTCAGGAAAAAGAGTCGACTCATCCCCTTCTTGTCCACAGCGTTGATGTTGGCCTTCCAGTTCAGTCTGTTGTCGATGGAGACACCCAGGTACTTGTACTCCTCCACCATGTCCACATCCTCTCCCAGGACTCTCAGTGGTTGTGGAGCCGTCGTCTTCCTCCTGAAGTCGACCACCATCTCTCTGGTCTTGGCCACGTTCAGCAGCAGGTGATTTCTACCGGCCCACTCCACAAAGTCCTCCACCACTGCCCTGTACTCCTCCTCCCGTCCGTCCCTTATACACCCGACCACTGCAGAGTCATCAGAGAACTTCTGCAGATGGCATGACCCTGAGTTGTACTGGAAGTCAGTGGTGTACAAGGTGAACAGGAAGGGAGACAGAACAGTTCCCTGTGGAGCTCCAGTACCACTGACCACCACATCAGACAGCACACGGCCCAATCGGACAAACTGTGGTCTGCTGTGAGGTAGTCAGTGATCCAGGAGACGGTGGACGCATTAACCTCCACCACCTGCAGCTTCTCACTCAGCAGCACTGGTTGGATGGTGTTGAATGCACTGGAGAAGTCAAAAAATCCAGGTGCGACTGAGCTCGCTGCAGCAGGTAGATGATGGCGTCGTCCACTCACACATGAGGCTGGTAAGCAAATTGCAGAGGGTCCAGTGAGGATTTCACCTGCGGTCGGAGGTGGGCCAAGACCAGCCTCTCCAGGACCTTCATCACATGAGATGTGAGGGCAACTGGTCGGTAGTCGTTGAGGCCAGATGGGGTCGTCTTCTTGGGTACAGGAACCAGGCACAACGTCTTCCACAGCACCGGGACTTCCTCCTGCTTCAGGCTCAGGTTGTAGAGGTGTTGCAGGACCTCCGACAGCTGGGTGGCGCAGGTCTTCAGGACCCTGGGGCTGATGCCATCAGGTCCTGCAACCTTGCCTTGGTGGAGTCTCTCCAGCTGTCTCCTAACCTGGCCAGTCGTCACAGAAAGGGGGGAGGGGGTGGTCATGGTGTCAGTGGTGGAAGAGCCCTTTGAAGTGGAGGGCTCTGAGTCCATGCAGCTCACCAGGGGGGACAGAGGGGGAGGGGGGAGGTGTTTGGGAGGTGTGGTGTGTGGAGGAGACAGATGAGGGCTGTGAGCTAAACCTATTGAAGAAGGAGTTCAGCTCGTTGGCCCTCTCCAGGGAGCCCCCTGGTTGTCTTCCTCCAACCTTGAAGCCAGTAATCTGCTTCATCCCCGTCCACACCTCCCTCACATTGTTCTGCTGGAGTTTGGCCTCCAGCTTCCTCCTGTAGGAGTCCTTGCCCTCCCTGAGCTTCACCTTCAGGTCGCGCTGGACTCTCCTGAGCTCCTCCCTGTCCCCAGACCTGAAAGCTGCTTTCTTCTTGTTAAGAAGAGCTTTCAGGTCACTTGTGATCCATGGTTTGTTGTTGGGGAAGCAGTGTACAGTCCGGGATGGAATGGTGGTCTGTTCACAGAATTTAATGTATTCAGAGATGCAGTCCGTCATGTTGTTGATGTCCTCCCCATGTGGTCCACACAGCACATCCCAATCCGTTGACTCAAAGCAGTCCTGCAGGGCGTCTTCAGCCTCCTGAGACCACCTCCTCACAGTCCTGGTGGTCACAGGCAGCCTCTGCACCAGAGGAACATACTTAGGTGTCAACAGGACCAGGCTGTGATCAGACCTGCCAAGCGGGAGTAGGGCAGTGGCACTGTATGCATCCTTAGCATTAGCATACAGGAGGTCCAGAGTTTTGTTGTTTTGTGTGGGGCAGTCAACATACTGGTGGAAAGTCGGCAGGGCTTTATCCAGAGTGGTGTGATTGATAGACACGGTGGAGTGGATGGTGTCCACTGCTTTATCTGCGTCAGCTGATGGAGGGACGTAGACAGCCACAACAATGGCGGACGTGAACTCCCTCTGCAAATAATAAGGACGCATCCCAACGGCTAACAGTTCAGTGTCCGGGCTACAGAAGCGTTCCTTTACACAGACATGGTCGGGATTGCACCACCTCTCATTCACAAACATTGCAATCCCGCCACTTCTCTTCTTGCCGCTCTGAATAACGTCTCTGTCCGCCCGAATAGTCCTGAAGCCGGGAAGCGACGCACTGTGGTCCGGGAAATCCACGTGCAGCCAAGTCTCTGTGAAACACATGACGCTACACTCACGGAAGTCCCTCTCGGCCCCACTCATTGTGTGTGGTTCTCCGTTACACAGCGGGTGAAAAGTAACAGAAACCACGAGAAAAGCTGAGAAAGAAGTTACTGTCCGTAAAAACAAAACATTAAGGAAAAAGAAAAAACAATAAGAAGAGGGGAGAGAGTGAAAAAATACTAAAGTTAAAACACACACAGGGAGCACGGCGCCTGCTAGTTAGCTAGTTACTTACTTATTTTCGTAGTTAGTTAGTTAGTTAGTTAGTTAGTTAGTTAGTTAGTTAGTTAGTTCAGCGTCGGAAATACACAAGGGCAAAACTGCCCCTAAGAAATATAATTTTGCCCCCATAATTTCCTCTAATAATAATGTTAATTTAATGATCTTGTCAAAAACATCGTAGCCTATATGACCCGGTCCAGTTGCCATAGAAGGTTTTTGATTTTCGCCTTGACTGATGTTGCGTGTGCGTGAAGAACCGAACGTTCTAAATAAATAAATAAATGGAGCGCTTCTTAATCAGACCTGTGACTGCGAGACTACGGTCAAGTCAGCAGACACTCGGATAAAGGATAAAGGATAAAGGATGTTTATTGTCATTGTAAAAACATACAACGAAATTAAGTTGGCGACTCAGTCAGTACAGCAGCAACAGTTAAAAGGTGTATAAAAAACATTAAGACAAGAAGATTTAAAACAAAACATTAAATAAATATCTCCGTGGTCAACTCAGCAGACCACGGAGACCACCTATATGCACATGTTAGTCACCTATATGCTGACATTCACGTTAAACGCCTTCAAACGGCACAGATCGGGAGCGAGCGAAGGACTTCGAAAGTTAGCGGAAAGATTAACGTGAGACAACATCCGGTTTCTTCAGACGAACATCCGGTTTTCAGAATAAGATGCCAACCAAGTATACATATTGCATAATGGAAATGAGATTAAATTAATTATATTCACGTTAAGTATAAAACATGCTACCTGCATCTCGTAAGTTAAAGGGAAAATACACCTACATTGTGCATAAAGTGTCTTTATTCTTTGATTTGAGGAAATTAATAATACCTGACTGACATCAATTAAGATATTTTACTAAGCAAAAACTCTGAACTGAATTTGTACCTTCAAATGGCACATTTTTGAAGGTACTATAAAAATGTTTCCACACAATGACTAATGCATATATGTTCAGGACAGAAATGGGTAATATCACAATATTTGAGGTGCTACAAAAATATTTTTCTCAATAATTCCATAAAATGACTGATGTATATATAATCAAGGCATCGTTGACTTAATAACTGTTAATAGTTGTTTAAAAAATGTAATAATAATAAATAACCACAAAGAAATAAGAATACAATTGAATATGATCGTCTGATTTATGTTTTCTGTTTGTTTTAAGAAAACACTTTGAATCTGTAGACTACTGCCTAACAGTCTTAGTATTGCCATTTGATGGCAATTGCTCATATACTGTAAGCCTAAATAGTATATGTATTATATTGAACAACGGTTAAATGTTATTTCACAAGTTTCAAAACGTTTTTTTAAATGCCCCTGGATTTCAGTCAGTGGGGGCAAAAATTGCCCCTAAAAAATATGTAAATGTCCTACCCTGAGTTAGTTAGTTACTTAGTTACTTAATTACTTAGTTACTTACATAGTTACTTACTTATACTTAGTTAGCTAGTTACTTACTTACTTACTTACTTGTACTTAATTAGCTAGTTACTTAGTTACTTAGTTACTTAGTTACTTAGTTACTTAATTACTTAGTTACTTACATAGTTACTTACTTCTACTTAGTTAGTTACTTACTTACTTACTTACTTACTTGTACTTAGTTAGCTAGTTACGTACTTAGTTAGTTAGTTACTAAATGAACAGGCTTGTCAGAGTTAACAGGTAAGGGTTAACCTGGTTACCTGTTTGTGTGTCTACAGGTGATAACAGAACCTACAGCGGTTACTGGAACACTCCTCTGCTGCCTCATAAGAGTTATGGGATCTACTACCAGGCCGTCAGCACCGCTAACGGGGTGAGTCCACCTGTTCACCAGCACACCTGTTCACCAGCACACCTGTTCACCAGCACACCTGTTCACCAGCACACCTGTTCACCAGCACACCTGTTCACCAGCACACCTGTTCACCAGCACACCTGTTCACCAACACACCTGTTCACCAACACACCTGTTCACTAACACACCTGTTCACCAGCACACCTGTTCACTAACACACCTGTTCACTAACACACCTGTTCACCAGCACACCTGTTCACCAACACACCTGTTCACTAACACACCTGTTCACTAACACACCTGTTCACTAACACACCTGTTCACTAACACACCTGTTCACTAACACACCTGTTCACTAACACACCTGTTCACTAACACACCTGTTCACTAACACACCTGTTCACTAACACACCTGTTCACTAACACATCTTACTTTGACTGAACTCAGTATCTAAAGGATCATCTGATGTCAAGATATCCAATCTCAGTGTGCAGCAGAGCTCCATGTGTGTGTGTGTGTTACAACAAAGCGTCCACATTATTCTATTACATTCTATTCTGTTCGTCAGTTCTCTTTCAATGTTCTCCACTTTTTTGTTCTGTCTGTCATAAAAACCAGAGGAGTGAAACCGAGAGGTCACACACACACACACACACACACACACACAGTTTAATGGGAGTGGAGATAGTTTCAGCAGCCTGACCAGTGACACTAATAGGCTGCAGTGGGGGATGTGTGTGTGTTTTGTCACGTATGTGTGTGAAAGGAAGATAATTGTTCACCGTTTTACACACACACACACACACAGATGTTAATTATTGACGCCGGGAGGTTTAATTGGTGTGTGTGTTGAATAATGCAGCGACCGTAGTGCTTTTTACTGTCGCCACACCGCAGAGACACACTGCTGCATGTGTGTGTGCGTGTGTGTGTGTGTGTGCGCGTGTGCGCGTGTGTGCGTATGTGTGTGAGCATGAATATTCATGAGCTCTTGTGGTTAATTTGTCGTCTGTTTGTTAAAACCAGAAAGACACAAGATGTTCTCTCTCGCCTTTCACCAAAACCTGTCTCACTTTGTGTGTGTGTGAGTGTGTGTGTGTGTGTATGTCTCAAGTGTGTGTTGGTTGTTAAATGCCACCACAGGCACTGATCCACAGCCATTTGCCGTCTGTCTGCTCTATTTACGAGTGTGTGTGTGTGTATGTTTGTGTATGTGTGTGTGACAGCTAATATGTCGACATCTGTGTTGACAGGAAACTCATTTTCTTGTCTCTCTTACAGGAGACAAAGATCGACTGTGTGCGAGTCGCCACCAAAGGTAAATAAATATGCTGCATTTTATTTTGAAGGAGTATATTTTCATATTATATTATATTATTTATTATTATTTGGAACCGGACAGAACCCACTAGAGTCATCTTTATATTTAAAAAGGCAGTAAAAAGAGCAGCTTTGAAAAAAAATATATAAAGACACAAAACACACACAATATTAATTATTACACATGTTTTTATACGTAACATACTTAAGGTTTAAATCTGTAAATGGAGATTTTATTCTGAAAGGTAAAAGTGCTATTTTGAAATTGACTTTTTTATTTAGGAAGGTTCCCTATTATTTAATTTTAAAAGGTTTTTGCTGCTGTTAAAATCAACTGAAACATGTAGATTATAGATTATATTATATATTGAACGTTTTTGTTCCATCAATTCCATTACATTTTTATTTTGGAGGGTGTTCCTGATGATTTTATTCTAAAAGTGGTTGGGTACATTTAATTTTGAAAGGTGTTGAGTGCTCTTTTATTTTGAAAGATGTTGAGTACAATTTATTCTAAAAGGTGTTGAGTACATTTTATTTTGAAAGGTGTTGAGTGCTCTTTTATTTTGAAAGATGTTGAGTACTGTTTTATTGCCAAAGGTTTTAGGGACAGTTTAGTTTTAAACTGCAGGGTTATTATTATTATCCCAAAAGTTGTAGGTGACATTTTATGTGGAGATTTTCTCATTTTGTAAAAAGTTCAGCTCATTTTAATTTGAAAGTTCTTTAATGACATTTTACGTTTTGAGCATATTTACATTTATTGCCAATAAAAAAGGGAACAATATTAAAAGCTAGGAATTATGTATCTTTAAAAAGGTGGTACATTTGACTTAAGCACATTTTATTTTGAAAGGTATAGAGTAGTTATATTTACATGTTTGTGTAGAGTGCATTTTACCTTGAAATGTGTTACTATTAACACTTAAGAATGGTAAACATAGTATGTTTTATTTTTAAAGGTATAGAATTGTTATATTTTGAAAAAGGTTCAATAAGATTTCATTTTGACAGGAGAAAAGTACCATTTAATATTCGTACATACTCAATAATATTTTATTTGAAAAGTATTCCATACATTTTTTCTTACCATTTTATTTTGTGCTGTTAGCCGTTAGCATCACTAGCAATTTGGACCTAATGTCTGGTCTCTGCTGAACTGGATTTAACTGCTATATTAGCCACTAGCTAGCCAGTCAGCGGCTAGCCCATTCTGTGTAATGAGACACAGATGGCAGTTAGCTGTTGGAGCGCTACGCTAACGGTTAGCACACTGGTCCCATCCAGAAGTATAATGGCTCACAGATGGCTGCTGGTCCCCGACATCTGTCTAGGAACAGGAAGACCTAATGTCCTCCGCAGACAGACAGGCAGGCAGACACACAACAGAAATACAGCACACACTGAACTCTATGCTATGCTAACGCCAGGCTAATGACTGGGACTCTATGGATGTCCAGAGAGCCGTTTAGCAGCACAGCTAAACAAGCTAAAAACACAGTTATCTCCCCCGATGAACATCCAGAATTATCTCACTCACACACACTCACACACACACACACTCATTTATTGACTGTTCTGGCTTTAATCAGCTTTTATTGGAGCACAGTTCTGGTGGCTAACGACACCAGATGCTGATTGGTTGTGCTGGTCCCCTGACACCTGTCAGTCACGCTGCAGCAGCCAACCAGATCTCCCAGGGGGGAGTCCCCTCCACCCCCACCCCCTCTTTCAGAGCTAACAGTGAATGGAGCTGATGTGAATGTAAAGGAGAGAAGAACGTCTTCTGAATGTTAACTGGACCGTTTAGCACAAAGAAAACACAGTTTACAGCTAAATGATTTTATTCTGAAATAGTAGGAAGCTCTGAAACACACACACACACACACACACGTTCACCTCACATAGACAATTAACACAAGCTCAGGATGTCAAAGGGAGGAAATTCACATCTAGAAGCAAACAACAAACACATGATATTAAATATTTATATATTCACATTATATACAAACAATATGGATCATATATATACTGTATATACATATATATATATATAAATATGTATAATTTAATATTGTGTTGGACATATTGAAGAGCTGTAGAAACTCTTTTTGTTTCTGCTGCTGAATCCTCGTCTCTCTGAACTGTTGATGTTTCTGCTTGTTTTAATGACTAATGATTGATTGATTGATTGATCGATTGGCTGGCTGATTAACAAGCTTCTCTTCCAGGTGTGTTACTAATATCTCTGCTTCAGTACAAACCCCTGCTACAGCCTGTCTGTCTCTCTCTGTCTGTCTCTCTCTCTGCATGCCTTCCTGGATGAACAGCTGCTATAATCGTCACCCAGCTCACCACTCCGTACATTCGCATCGCTCCGGCGGCCGGAGACAAGCAGCTCCCAGGTCAGAAAACACACAGAAATACACAGAAACAATAATAAACAGTGTCTCCTGTAAAGAGTGAGACTGGTCTAAGATCAGCTCTGGTCTCAGTGAAGTGATGAACTGGGTCTGGATCAGGAACCGGTGCACGAGGTCTAGAACTCCCTCCAGAAGAGTTTGTGGTTCATCCCGGTGGAGTCAGACAGAGTCATGGTCAGACCTCCGTTCTGTAGGAGCTGTGCTCAGGAGGTCATCGGGGCCGGATGTGGAGACAACCTGAGAACCTGCTGGTGGACCTGCCGTGTAGGAGGCCTTCTGGTCTTGGATGGTCTCGGGGTCTTCAGAGTCTCATGGAGGTCTGGGACAGGGACTGTGGACTGGTGGACCGGGGTGGTGGTTCCCATTTATCGGGGTATCACACTGCTGATCAGTGTGATTGTTCAGACCGATTGTGGAACCTCAGATTCAGGAGGATCTATGTGGATTCTGTCCTGGTCCTGGACCAGTGGACCAGCTCTTAACACTGGCAGGTCAGTTGGAGAGGGTCATGGGAGTTTTGCCCATCCAGTCTACATGTGTTTTGTGGACCTGGAGAAGGCCTGCGACCATGTCCCTCTGGGAGTCCTGTGGGAAGTATTGTAGGACGACGGGGTACCGGGGTCATCCCCTTGTCACGGACCCTGGTTGTGGTTTTCATGGACAGGATCTCAAGGACCCAGCCGGGGAGGAGAGTGTCCGGTTTGGGGACCTCAGAATATCCCCTCTCCTCTTTGCAGATGATGTGGTTCTGTTGGCTCCTTCAAAACGTGGTCTTCAGAGTGTGAAGTGGTCGGGATGAGGGTCAGACCCTCCAGGTCTGAGTTCAGGGTTGTCTTCTGGTTCGGTAGTAAGTCTCTGGTCTTGTTTAGCAGTGAGGGTTCAAATAAAGAGTTAGATGGAGGTTCAGTTCGGTGTCCACAGTGGATCTCGTTGTACCGGACCGTTGTGGTAAAGAAGGAGTCCTGAAAGCAAAGCTCTGGATCTACCAGTCCGGTTCAGGTTCAGACCCTCAGCTGTGGTCCTGATCTTTGGGTGGTGACTGAAACGAGGAGATCAAAACCAGCTGAGAGGAGCTTCCTTTGTAGAGACTCTGGACTCAGAGTAGAGACGCTGATCCTTCAGGTTCAAGGGGACAGGAAGTTCAGCATCTGATCCGGATCCTCCTGGATGCCCACTGGTTAGACACCCAGTAGACCCAGATTACTCTGGAGAGACTATATATCTTATATATAAAGTATCTATATATATAGATATATACAGAGAGAGTTTGTGTGGACATTAATCTACGATGGACAGCTGACACACACACACACACACACACACAGACACACACACACACACACACACACACACACACACACTTTCATTCACAGTTCGCAGAAAATTACATTTAAATATTTAGCAGCCTGGAGGTGGAAACTTTCCACCAACTGTTTATAAGGTGTGTGTGTGTGTGTGTGTCTGGGGGGGGGGGGGTTGTGTACCTCGAAGCCCTCAAACACTCTGAACAGCTGTTTGCCTTGTACACACACATTAGAACACACACACATTATGACACACACCTCCCACTCAGTATGACTGGCTGAAGCCTGAAGCAGAAAACAGCTTCTCTTTGGCCTACTGTGACACACACACACACACACACACACACACACACACACACACACACACACAGATAAATTCTCTCTACAAAGTGTTTTGATAGACCTTTAAACTGAAAGCAGCAGATCTCTCTGCCTCTGAGGCTGTGTGTGTGTGTGTGTGTGTGTGTGTGTGTGTGTGTGTGTGTGTGTGTGTGACCTTGAAGAGACGAAATGAAAACAGAGAATAAAGAAAACTGTTTCGTGGTCCAGTACTTTTATCATTATACTGAAAACCAGACCAGTCCAGATGCAGTAAACTGAACTGGTCTCTGGTACAGACTGGTTTGTGGTCTCTGGTACAGACTGGTCTCTGGTTTCTGGTACACTGGTTTGTGGTCTCTGGTACACACTGGTCTCTGATACAGACTGGTCTCTGATACAAACTGGTTTGTGGTCTCTGGTACAGACTGGTCTCTGGTTTCTGGTACACTGGTTTGTGGTCTCTGGTACACACTGGTCTCTGGTCTCTGATACAGACTGGTTTGTAGTATCTGATACAGACTGGTCTCTGGTACAGACTGGTCTCTGGTCTCTGATACAGACTGGTCTCTGGACTCTGGTACAGACTGGTTTGTGGTCTCTGGTACAGACTGGTCTCTGGTTTCTGGTACAGACTGGTTTGTGGTCTCTGGTACAGACTGGTCTCTGGTACAGACTGTTCTCTGGTTTCTGGTACAGACTGGTCTCTGATACAGACTGGTTTGTGGTCTCTGGTACAGACTGGTCTCTGGTTTCTGGTACAGACTAGTCTCTGGTCTCTGATACAGACTGGTTTGTGGTCTCTGGTACAGACTGGTCTCTGGTACAGACTGGTCTCTGGTTTCTGGTACAGACTAGTCTCTGGTCTCTGATACAGACTGGTCTCTGGTACAGACTGTTCTCTGGTTTCTGGTACAGACTGGTCTCTGATACAGACTGGTTTGTGGTCTCTGGTACAGACTGGTCTCTGGTTTCTGATACAGACTGGTTTGTGGTCTCTGGTACAGACTGGTCTCTGGTCTCTGATACAGACTGGTTTGTGGTCTCTGGTACAGACTGGTCTCTGGTCTCTGATACAGACTGGTTTGTGGTCTCTGGTACAGACTGGTCTCTGGTACAGACTGGTCTCTGGTTTCTGGTACAGACTAGTCTCTGGTCTCTGATACAGACTGGTCTCTGGTTTCTGGTACAGACTGGTCTCTGGTACAGACTGGTTTGTGGTCTCTGGTACAGACTGGTCTCTGGTTTCTGGTACAGACTGGTCTCTGGTACAGACTGGTTTGTGGTCTCTGGTACAGACTGGTCTCTGGTTTCTGGTACAGACTGGTCTCTGCTACAGACTGGTTTCTTTCTCTCCCAGTTTTCTAACAGTCCAGTGTAGAACTCTACTGGTCGGACTGGTTTGTGATGTGATTTCCTTCTGTCATAAATAGAGACACCGAAATGTTTCCACTTTTTCATCTCCGTCACGGCCAGTTTAACACACACACACACACACACACACACACACACACACACACACTCTCTGTGACTGATGGTGGGTGTCAGGTTCAGATTGGGAAAGTGTTGTAGGTCTAAAATGACACACACATTTATTACACAGCTCGACAGCGTTTCTCATCTACGGAGTCATCACACACACACACACACACACACACACACACACACACACACACACACACAGGCAGGTAATGGGTTTTTCATAGGACTGACATCTCATCACATTATACAGTCAGAAGGACTCTCCTCTCTCCGTCCGTCACACCTCCTCTTTACATCCTCTTCAGCTCCTCTTCTCCTCTGATTCATTATTTAATAGATCAAGCTTTATGTCATGGGAGGGTTAATGGTTACTAATATCTTTATGTTAATAGTAGTTCATGGTTGTGAGTAGTGTTTAATTGTAGTCAATGTTAGTTCATTCTAATTAAAAATATTTATTTACTGGTATAAAATAGTATAAAATGGTATAAACAGTCGCACCAACTGTGTCCGATTATTATTAAAGTTGTTATGTTGAACAATGTGTGATTTTTCAATTGGAAGTAATGGAGCTTAATGGTAAATAATTGTATTGTTATTAATAGTTAAACATAATTAATAGTAGTTCATGTTAATTATTGGGTTAGTAATGGTAATTAGTTAATTAAAGTCCCAGTTGTGATAATCAGAAAACCAGATCTGGTATTTAATGGCAGTTAATGTTGTTTGTTGTCATTTGCTTTAAATATTTATTAATTTGTTAATAACCACATGACAGTTAATAGTAACTACTGTGATTTATGGTCGTTAATGTTGGTTAATGGTTTCACATAATTACAACAGGAAACCAAACTGGCAGAAAATATAATTAGAGTTAATGGTTGTCAATAGTATATAGTAGTATTTAATGCTAGTTAATGGTAATTAAGTCAGTGTTGTATTGGTAGTTAATATAATCATTATGCAGTAATATTGACGAATTTTTCAGGTGATGTGATTGAGAAACCAGATCTGCATCAATCAATCAATGGCAATAAATATTGACAATCATTTATAATCGTTAAAAGCATTTAATTGTAAATGTAACGTACTTCTAAAGTCACTTAGTCGACCAGCACCAGTAGATCATTTCAGTTAGTACAAGTTGATGTTTTTAATGCTCGTCAATGGTAACGATGAACTAGAACGAGCAGTTCATTGTATTTTACAGTAATTCTGTCGATATTGAGATGAGTTGATTTTAATTGTCGTTTAACGGTTTCAGGAGCTGCGACCAGGAAACCAGAACCAGAACAGGAGAAACAGTCGGATCACACGGTGAAGATCGCCGGAGCCATCGCCGGCATCCTGCTCTTCATCATCATCTTCCTCGGAGTCATCCTGCTGATGAAGAAACGGTAAGAACACACTCAGTCTGTTTGTCTGGTGTCCTCCTCGTGAATCATATTATACATCTTATATTTATATTGTTTTTTATTTTAATGTAGTTATTGTTTCTTGCACTACAGTTATTATAATTTTCAATCACTAAATATAGTTTTTAAAATCCTCCTTTTAAAGTCTTTGGTCCTTTATTATTATTATTGTTATTATTGTGTCAATAATGGGGATTAATTTAAATGAATGTCCTCAGTGTGGTGACCAGGAAATCAGTTCATGTTAATGGTATTTAACTGGAAGTTAATGGTAATTAATGTGTTAAATGGTAGTTAATGGTAATTATTGCTTTAATAATGGTAATTAATATTGATTAATGATACATTTTGTCTCTTTGTACTTTGTTCAATACCACTATTACAGTATATAGATATATATATATATATATATACATGTAACAGTGGTATTATTCTATATTACATGTAGATAATTTAAGTAACATCAAAGAACCACACACACACACACACACACACACACACACACAGTGAGGATGATGAGGATGAATAATGGAGCAGATTGCAGCAGTAATCACCATTAAACTATATGTGGACCCACTTTATTCTCCAACATCAAACACACAACCCCGCTGGGACACACACACACACACACACACACACACTCTTAAACACAGAGCAAAGCTTCTGTGTTTGGAGAACGTCGACGATAAGAGAGAATTTAGATGAAAGAGCATTTTATTCTTTTTTTCCAGAGTCGCCTCAAGCTAAATGGCTTCAGGCTACAGAAACACACACATTTACATTTCACACACACACTTTTATAAAGAGAGTGTGTGTGCGTGCGTGTGTGTGTGTCGGTGTGTGTGTGTGTGTGTCGGTGGAGCTCTGATCTCTTTAACAGATACTAGAGAGAGAAACGTTGTTCGGTCTCTAACGAGCTGTTTAAAGTTGACGGGGTGCGTTTGATTTGCTCTCTGAGAGCAGACGGAGGTTAGACTCATTACAGCCGGAGTGAGAACAGGAAGCTGGATGTTTGAGCTCTGATTGGCTGCAGGTATTTGTAGGACAGCGTGTCACTACGCCCTCTCACAGCTGATAGGTGGAGGGATACGCCGCCCGGCCACAAAGTAGTCCTGAGGTTAAAGGACAGTTACAACAAGTGTTCACATCCTTTATGTACAAATACACATCAAAGTATTATCAGCAAATGTACTTAAAATATCAAGGGTAACAGTATTCATTATGTAAAATGACCTGTGGTAATACTACTAATAATACTACTAACTACAGATGAACATAGTACAGCTAAAAGTACAATATCTGCCTCTGAAATGTAGGGGATGTTAAGGAAAAGTACCTCAAATTGTATTTAAGTACAGAACTTGAGAAAATTACAGTACTAGTACAGTAATATTACATCACTACTGCAGTAATGTTACAGTACTACTGAAGTAATATTACAGTACTACTGAAGTAATGTTACAGTACTACTGCAGTAATGTTACAGTACTACTGCAGTAATATTACAGTACTACTGCAGTAATATTACAGTACTACTGCAGTAATGTTACAGTACTACTGCAGTAATATTACAGTACTACTATAGTAATATTACAGTACTACTGCAGTAATATTACAGTACTACTGCAGTAATATTACAGTACTACTGCAGTAATATTACAGTACTACTATAGTAATATTACAGTACTACTGCAGTAATATTACAGTACTACTGCAGTAATATTACAGTACTACTATAGTAATATTACAGTACTACTATAGTAATATTACAGTACTACTGCAGTAATATTACAGTACTACTGCAGTAATGTTACAGTACTACTGCAGTAATATTACAGTACTACTATAGTAATATTACAGTACTACTGCAGTAATATTACAGTACTACTGCAGTAATATTACAGTACTACTGCAGTAATATTACAGTACTACTATAGTAATATTACAGTACTACTGCAGTAATGTTACAGTACTACTGCAGTAATATTACAGTACTACTATAGTAATATTACAGTACTACTGCAGTAATGTTACAGTACTACTGCAGTAATGTTACAGTACTACTGCAGTAATATTACAGTACTACTGCAGTAATGTTACAGTACTACTGCAGTAATATTACAGTACTACTATAGTAATATTACAGTTCTACTGCAGTAATGTTACAGTACTACTGCAGTAATGTTACAGTACTACTGCAGTAATATTACAGTACTACTATAGTAATATTACAGTACTACTGCAGTAATGTTACAGTACTACTGCAGTAATATTACAGTACTACTATAGTAATATTACAGTACTACTATAGTAATATTACAGTTCTACTGCAGTAATGTTACAGTACTACTGCAGTAATATTACAGTACTACTATAGTAATATTACAGTACTACTGCAGTAATGTTACAGTACTACTGCAGTAATATTACAGTACTACTATAGTAATATTACAGTACTACTATAGTAATATTACAGTACTACTGCAGTAATGTTACAGTACTACTGCAGTAATATTACAGTACTACTATAGTAATATTACAGTACTACTATAGTAATATTACAGTACTACTGCAGTAATGTTACAGTACTACTGCAGTAATATTACAGTACTACTGCAGTAATGTTACAGTACTACTGCAGTAATATTACAGTACTACTATAGTAATATTACAGTACTACTGCAGTAATGTTACAGTACTACTGCAGTAATGTTACAGTACTACTGCAGTAATGTTACAGTTCTACTGCAGTAATGTTACAGTACTACTATAGTAATATTAGAGCACTACAGCAGTAATATTATAATACTACTACAGTATTATTAAAGTACTAGTACAGTAATATTACAGTACTACACCTGTAACCATAACATCTTGTTTTCACACGCTCACCAGTCGTTAACCAATCAGACATGTCCCCTCCTCCCTTTGATTGACACATCTCTCCAGCCAATCACATCTCTCCTCCACCTCCACACAGACTGATTGAACTCATCTGTTCACTTCTTCTCTCCGAGACATTAATCCGTTGTTTTTCCTTTTTCTGTTTTTCTTTTTCTCTTTCCCTCCATCCATCCCTCCTCTGCTCCGCCCCCCCCCCCCCCCCCCCCCCACCACTCAGACGGAGAAATTATCACTCCTACACTTACTACCTGTGAGTAACCTTCACCTTCACATCAAGCCTCAACACCTCAAACCTCCAAGTGTGTCCTGCTGTATCCTTGCTGACCCTAGCCTGACCTCAGACCTCCAACCCTTAACCTCTTATCTCTGACCCTTAAACCTCAGACCTCCAACCCTTAACCTCTTATCTCTGACCCTTAAACCTCAGACCTCCAACCCTTAACCTCTTATCTCTGACCCTTAAACCTCAGACCTCCAACCCTTAACCTCTTATCTCTGACCCTTAAACCTCAGACCTCCAACCCTTAACCTCTTATCTCTGACCCTTAAACCTCAGACCTCCAACCCTTAACCTCTTATCTCTGACCCTTAAACCTCAGACCTCCAACCCTTAACCTCTTATCTCTGACCCTTAAACCTCAGACCTCCAACCCTTAACCTCTTATCTCTGACCCTTAAACCTCAGACCACTTTGACTCTATGCCTCTAAGACGCTAAAACGCTATGACGCTTTGACGCTATGACGCTAAGACTCTCAGACTCTAAGATGCTATGACGCTAACATGCTACGATGCTAAGACTCTAAAATGCTATGATGCTAGTATTCAAATCCTTTACTGTAGTAAATGTAAGAATACCACTCTGTGAAAATACTATACTACAAGTAAAAGCCCTGCATTCAAAACCTGACTGAAGTATTATCAGCTAAATGTACTTAAAGCAGATGTAGATGAGTAAAAAGTACAATATATACCTCTGAGATGTAGTACATTAAAAAGTATGATATGTACCTCTGAGATGTAGTAGAGGTAGTAGAAAGTAGAAAGTAGTGTTTCTGGAGGAAGAGTTATCTTGACTCGACTCCAACACGCCTCCAGCTTCCTCCTGATTGGTTCAACACTGTTTCCTGTTTCAAACTATGATGTGAAAAGTAAAAATACATCTTTGGACTCTTTGATCAATAAGTAGAGATGGAGGAGAAACCTGTGATCCCCTCCAGGTATCTCCAACCGACGCGTCCTCAGGGAGACAGGAAGCACTCCTTCTCAGGTCACTGTGTGTGTGTGTGTGTGTGTGTGTGTGTGTGTGTGTGTGTTTGTTTGGTCTTCACACACACACACACACACACTTCCCGTAATGTATTAGAAAATATTGAAACAAACTATGATTTTATATCAAATAAGTGAACTCTACACGGAAACATAACAGGGTTTATTAGTATGTATGTATTTATATTAGTGCTGGGCAACGATTACAATTTTTAATCGCGATTCATCGCATGATTTTCTGCGATTAATCACGATTAATCTCATTGTTATGGCAAAATTCAATAATGAATTAAAAAGTAGTGTATTGCGCACTTTTATTCAAAAGTACTGCTATATGAACAAAAGTGCAATAACATTTGGTTTGCAAACACTTTAATCAAATCAGGTTATTTTTAACAGCAGTATTCCCTTTACACAGTAGCAGTTATAACACAGTTATAATGATTCTGATAATAGATATTCAGCCGGTGTTCATAACTTTATCTTCATGTGTAAGAGATGATATTTAAATATAAACCTTGAACACTGTAAACCTATCTACGTCATGTTTTTATGTTTGTTAAATTATCAGTAGTAATAACTAAATGATGATTATTATACATATTACAAACAAAAACACTTTAAAAACTCTAAAAAAATTATTTAAATGAATCATTTATTTTTATTTATTATTGGTCAGACACATATTTAACGCTGATTACCGTAATATGTGTGGTATTTGTTATAAATGTACGTTGGTACATAGAGGGTGATAAAAAGCTGTACCTGGAGGGACTTAGGACCCAGGGGACTGTAGGTGAAGGAAACAGGAAGTGACGCCACACAAACACAGCTGTTCACCGCTCGCTGCCCGGTTCTTGTGTTAAAAATGTCCGCTTAATAATAATAAAAAAACTGCGTTAACGCGTGATAATATAATTGTTAACTTGCCCAGCCCTAATTTATATATTTTATACATACATCACTGTTTGTTACCATGGCAATAAGGTTCATTGTAGGTAAGTAAGAAACATTGTTTTCATATTTTAAATCGGATAAAGACGAAAAAGACGATAAAGACGTCGAAGACCGTAAATATCGTTAAAGACGATAAAGACCTTAAAGACCTTAAATACCTTAAAGATGATAAAGACCGTAAAGACGTTGAAGACCTTAAAGACGTTAAAGACCTTAAAGACGATAAAGACGAAAAAGACCTTAAAGACGAAAAAGACATTAAAGACGTTGAAGACATTAAAGACGTTGAAGACATTAAAGACGTTCAAAATGTTGAAGACGTTGAAGACATTAAAGAGGTTAAAGACGTTGAAGTCGATAAAGATGTTAAAAATGTTGAAGACATTGAAGACGTTGAAGACATTAAAGAATTTAAAGATGTTGAAGACCTTAAAGACGTTAAAGACCTTAAAGACGATAAAGACCTTAAAGACATTAAAGACATTGAAGACGTTGAAGACATTAAAGAATTTAAAGACGTTGAACACCTTAAAGACGTTAAAGACCTTAAAGACGATAAAGACCTTAAAGACATTAAAGACGTTGAAGACGTTGAAGACATTAAAGACGTTCAAAATGTTGAAGACATTAAAGACGTTGAAGACATTAAAGACGTTGAAGACATTAAAGACGTTCAAAATGTTGAAGACGTTGAAGACATTAAAGAGGTTAAAGACGTTGAAGTCGATAAAGACGTTAAAAATGTTGAAGACATTAAAGACGTTAAAGACATTAAAGAATTTAAAGATGTTGAAGACATTGAAGAATTTAAAGATGTTGAAGACGTTGAAGACATTAAAGAGGTTAAAGACGTTGAAGTCGATAAAGACGTTAAAAATGTTGAAGACATTAAAGACGTTAAAGACATTAAAGAATTTAAAGATGTTGAAGACATTGAAGAATTTAAAGATGTTGAAGACATTAAAGAGGTTAAAGACATTAAAGACCATGAAGAGGTTAAAGACGTTGAAGACATTAAAGACGTTAAAGATGTTGAAGACGTTAAAGACATTAAAGAGGTTAAAGACGTTGAAGACGTTAAAGACATTAAAGACGTTAAAGACATTAAAGAATTTAAAGATGTTGAAGACATTGAAGAATTTAAAGATGTTGAAGACATTGAAGAATTTAAAGATGTTGAAGACGTTGAAGACATTAAAGAGGTTAAAGACATTAAAGACCATAAAGAGGTTAAAGACGTTGAAGACATTAAAGACGTTAAAGATGTTGAAGACGTTAAAGACATTAAAGAGGTTAAAGACGTTGAAGACGATAAAGACATTAAAGAGGTTAAAGACGTTGAAGACGATAAAGACATTAAAGAGGTTAAAGACGTTGAAGACGATAAAGACATTAAAGAGGTTAAAGACGTTGAAGACGATAAAGACATTAAAGAGGTTAAAGACGTTGAAGACGATAAAGACATTAAAGAGGTTAAAGACGTTGAAGACGATAAAGACATTAAAGAGGTTAAAGACGTTGAAGACGATAAAGACATTAAAGAGGTTAAAGACGTTGAAGACGATAAAGACATTAAAGAGGTTAAAGACGTTGAAGACGATAAAGACATTAAAGAGGTTAAAGACGTTGAAGACGATAAAGACATTAAAGAGGTTAAAGACGTTGAAGACGATAAAGACATTAAAGAGGTTAAAGACGTTGAACACGATAAAGACATTAAAGAGGTTAAAGACGTTGAAGACGATAAAGACATTAAAGAGGTTAAAGACGTTGAAGACGATAAAGACATTAAAGAGGTTAAAGACGTTGAAGACGTTAAAGACATTAAAGAGGTTAAAGACGTTGAAGACGATAAAGACATTAAAGAGGTTAAAGACGTTGAAGACGATAAAGACATTAAAGAGGTTAAAGACGTTGAAGACGATAAAGACATTAAAGAGGTTAAAGACGTTGAAGACGATAAAGACATTAAAGAGGTTAAAGACGTTGAAGACGATAAAGACATTAAAGAGGTTAAAGACGTTGAAGACGATAAAGACATTAAAGAGGTTAAAGACGTTGAACACGATAAAGACATTAAAGAGGTTAAAGACGTTGAACACGATAAAGACATTAAAGAGGTTAAAGACGTTGAAGACGTTAAAGACATTAAAGAGGTTAAAGACGTTGAAGACGATAAAGACATTAAAGAGGTTAAAGACGTTGAAGACGATAAAGACATTAAAGAGGTTAAAGACGTTGAAGACGATAAAGACATTAAAGAGGTTAAAGACGTTGAAGACGATAAAGACATTAAAGAGGTTAAAGACGTTGAAGACGATAAAGACATTAAAGAGGTTAAAGACGTTGAAGACGTTAAAGACATTAAAGAGGTTAAAGACGTTGAAGACGATAAAGACATTAAAGAGGTTAAAGACGTTGAAGACGATAAAGACATTAAAGAGGTTAAAGACGTTGAAGACGATAAAGACATTAAAGAGGTTAAAGACGTTGAAGACGATAAAGACATTAAAGAGGTTAAAGACGTTGAAGACGATAAAGACATTAAAGAGGTTAAAGACGTTGAAGATGATAAAGACGATAAAGACAATTCAAAAGTTGAAGACCTTAAAGACATCGAAGAAGATAATAAGAAACATAACAGAAACTGTGACTTTATTTCTTTAAAGTAAAATGGCCAATAGTGTGTGGACGGCAGAGACACAGTCAGGTTCTCTGTCCTGTGTGTGTGTGTGTGTGTGTGTGTGTGTGTGTGTGTGTGTGTGTGTGTGTGTGTGTGTGCAGTGGAGCAGGATTAATAGAATTAGCCGGCTGTAATAAACCTGTCTGATCAAATGATCACTACAAGGAGAGATACACCTAAACACACACACACACACACACACACACTCACTCTGACATCTATTACCGCTAACAGCATTGTCATTGTCCTGTCGCTCATTAGATTAGCATAGATTAGCCTTGACATGTTTCTGTGTGTGTGTGTGTTGCTAAATCAATCAACCCCCGACACCTTGCTGATGATGTCATGACACACACACACACACACACACTTTATTAAACTGAGATATGAAAACATATAAAAGCTGTTTTCTTGATAAAGCAAAGTTACCTCCTGCTCTCTCTCCATTAATTCACTCATCTCAGAGTGTGTGTGTGTGTGTGTGTGTGTGGGGGGGGGGGGGGGGGGGGGGGTCAGAGGTTGAATGTCAGTACAACTGATTGGAGTCAAAGAGGTCAACGCTGCAGGAAGAAAACACAAACAGAAAATACTGAAATCTACTGAGAAAACTTCAATAGAAAAATAACCTCTCACCCTTAGATACCCAAAGTAAATGTGAATCTGTCCTTGAACCGTCTGGAGAACATTTAGTCTGAACTGATGCAACAGCATTCCGTCTATGTTGTAAATGTTAGTTTGTTCGTTGGTGGTCTGAAATGGTTTGCATCCGTTTAATCGTTTGAATCTTCTGGTAGCATGAGTCACCAATAACTTGGACATATAGAAGTTGTGTCTGTGGGAGGTCTGTACACAGTTTACTCTTTTAGTCGTTTTGATTTTCTTAAAGTTGTTTTGTGTCTCTTTGTAGTTGTTTTGCGTCTCTTTGTAGTTATGTTGTGTCTCTTTGTAGTGGGTTTGTGTCTCTTTGTGGTTGTTTTGGCGCTTTTTGTAGTTTTTTTCTGTCTCTTTGTAGTTGTTCTGTTTCTCTTTGTAGTTGTTTTTTGTCTCTTTTAGTCGTTTCGTGTCTCTTTGTAGTTGTATTATGTCTCTTTGTGGTTTTGTGTTTCTTTGTAGTTTTGTCTCTTTGTAGTGGTTTTGTGTTTCTTTGTAGTTTTGTCTCTTTGTAGTGGTTTTGATTTATCTATTTGTAGCTGTTTTGTGTCTCTTTGTAGCTGTTTTGTGTCTCTTTGAAGTTGTTTTGCGTCTCTTTGTAGTTGTTTTGTTTCTCTTTGTGGTTGTTTTGTGTCTCTTTGTAGTCGTTTTGCATCTCTTTGTAGTCGTTTTGCATCTCTTTGTACTTGTTTAGTGTCTCTTTGTAGTCGTTTAGTGTCTCTTTGTAGTTTTTTGTCTCTTTGTAGTCGTTTTGTGTCTCTTTGTAGTTGTTTTGTGTCTCTTTGTAGTTTTGTGTCTCTTTTAGTTGTTTTGTCTCTTTGTAGTTTTCTCTTGTCTTCAGGCTGCACTATTTTAGACTAATGTAATGTAACATGTGGAACAGACAGACCATGTTTGCAGCAGATACAGAGTTTGTTGCAGACTCACACAGTTACAGTTTGTGTGTTGAGGTCTGAATCAGAGAAACGCTGCGGGTTTTTACTGTCTGACTGAACCACAGAAGAAGAAAAGGGAGACATGAGGGGGAGGAGGGCAGCACCTCGCCTCAGGGCGCTTTCACCGTCATCCCCAACACACACACATACACACACACACACATACACACACACACACACACAGCTGCTTTCACTGATGTCATACTTTTAAGTTTAAAAGCCTTTTTATTTTTATTTATATATTTCAGTATTTTTTTGCTTTTCCATTTTCAGGTCAGGGTTAAACTTTGCACTTTGTGTATGTGTGTGTGTGCGTGTGTGAGCAATCGGACAAATGGATGTTTTTTTATTCACACACTCGGAATAGAAATAGAGAAAATAAATCAAGCTTTTAAGACGGACAGAGTGTTTTTTTCTGAGTGTGTGTGTGTGTGTGTGAGTGTGTGTGCGTGTGTGTGTGTGTGTGTGTGTGTGCGTGCATGGAGATACAGATGATGGTAGATGGACAGACGAGAGGATGAAAGGATGTTTTTTTGTGGTTTATAGATGTGTTTTTTTCTTTGCAGTGGTTATACAAGAGACGGATGAATAGAGATGTGAAGTATAAAAAGACTTTATGAAAAGAGTTTACTGAAGACAACATTAATTATTTCAGTTCTGCAACGAACAGCTATTTTTATTAACAATGAATCTGCTGCTTTATTCTCGATTCTTCTCCAACAATTTGAAATTGTTTCGTCCGATCAAATAACATTTAGAAGAAAGTCATTGAGACCAATCAAACCTGTAAATCCAGCAAACCTTCTGTGTTTTCATGCAGCAGATTCAGCTCGACATTCTTCGCTTGGTCGTGATTTCATACTCGTTTCTTTGTTTATGATTTATGAATTTAGTTGTGGTCAGTTCATTGTAAAAGTTTATCATGATAAACTGGTGAACACATGAATGTGATGGTTTAGTAAACGTCTCCTTGGTGGTGCGTTCAGGGTTCACAGTTGATGTGGTGGTTTAGTAAACTTCTCCTTGGTGGTGCGTTCAGGGTTCACAGTTGATGTGGTGGTTTAGTAAACTTCTCCTTGGTGGTGCGTTCAGGGTTCACAGTTGATGTGATGGTTTAGTAAACTTCTCCTTGGTGGTGCGTTCAGGGTTCACAGTTGATGTGATGGTTTAGTAAACTTCTCCTTGGTGGTGCGTTCAGGGTTCACAGTTGATGTGATGGTTTAGTAAACTTCTCCTTGGTGGTGCGTTCAGGGTTCACAGTTGATGTGATGGTTTAGTAAACTTCTCCTTGGTGGTGCGTTCAGGGTTCACAGTTGATGTTGTGGTTTAGTAAACTTCTCCTTGGTGGTGCGTTCAGGGTTCACAGTTGATGTGATGGTTTAGTAAACGTCTCCTTGGTGGTGCGTTCAGGGTTCACAGTTGATGTGGTGGTTTAGTAAACTTCTCCTTGGTGGTGCGTTCAGGGTTCACAGTTGATGTGATGGTTTAGTAAACTTCTCCTTGGTGGTGCGTTCAGGGTTCACAGTTGATGTGATGGTTTAGTAAACTTCTCCTTGGTGGTGCGTTCAGGGTTCACAGTTGATGTGATGGTTTAGTAAACTTCTCCTTGGTGGTGCGTTCAGGGTTCACAGTTGATGTTGTGGTTTAGTAAACTTCTCCTTGGTGGTGCGTTCAGGGTTCACAGTTGATGTGATGGTTTAGTAAACTTCTCCTTGGTGGTGCGTTCAGGGTTCACAGTTGATGTGGTGGTTTAGTAAACTTCTCCTTGGTGGTGCGTTCAGGGTTCACAGTTGATGTGATGGTTTAGTAAACTTCTCCTTGGTGGTGCGTTCAGGGTTCACAGTTCAGAAACATTTCATCCATGAAATTCAAACCCAGAAGAAGCGTTGATGGAATGAATTGTTTGTTTTTGTCTCAACAGGAAGTTGGCGAAGAAGAGGAAGGAAACTCTGAGCTCCAGACAGGAAATGACTCTGATGGTCAACAACTCCCAACACACAACGATGGTGGACACACACACGCACACACTGAATGGACGCAGTGAGTACACACAAACGAGACAATTAAGACTGGAGACTTATTTTGAAAATAGAGGCCTTTAAATCACTTTTATTGTGAAGAATTTATAGGAAAATAAATAAAAATAATATGTATATACAGTCAGGGCCATAAGACACAATTTTTCTAATTTAGCTTATTTACACAACTCCAATGGATTTGAAACTAATCAGTCAATATGTGGTTGAAGTGTAGACTTTCAGCTTTAACCCTAACCCATGGCCAGTTGTGGCCTATTCTGTCACTATTTCATGACAAATGATGCAGACAATAGGATTCTAAATGTTATATTTGCAGTTGGTAGTCGGTCCATGGAACTCTCAGCATGCGGACCAAAAAGGTGTCAATGCAAGTAAAGGAGAACATTATTAGGTTCAACACATTGGTGTACCTTGGTGAAGAAAACCCCTTCATAACATCTACTGAAGTCAAGAAGACTCTGGAGGAGGTAGGCGTGTCATTGTCAAAGTCTACAATCAAGAGACGCCTTCATGAATCTAAATACAGAGGGTTTACAACAAGGTGCACCACTAGTAACACTGAAGAACAGGAAGGCCACATTAGACTAACAGAAAACATCTGACAAAGACTGGAACGGCTCATGATCTGAAACAAACCACATCATCTGTCTAACATGGTGGAGGCGGTGCTTTGGATGGGCATGTATGGCTGCCAATGGAACTGGTGTTCATTGGTGATGTCACAGCTGATAGAAGCAGCAGGATTAGTTCTGAGGTGTTTAATCTGCTCAGATTCAGCGTAATGCTGCAAAACTGATTGGACGGGGCTTCACAGTGTAGATGGATAACGAGTCATGGGTGATAGACTTCAGGAAGTCATTGACTGCAAAGGATTTCCCTCCAAGTATTACAAATAATGATTATATTCACAATTGTGTTAGTTTGTCCAATTACTTTGAGCCTCTGAACATGTGGTGACTGTGTAAAAGTGGCTGTAATTCCTAAACGGTCATTGTGATTTTTTTGTTTTATCCATTGAATTAAAGCTGAAAGTCTACTTCAACCACATATTGACTGATTAGTTTCAAATCCATTGGAGTTGTGTAAAGAGGCAAAATTAGAAAAATTGTATCATAGTCCAAATACTTATGGCCCTGACTGTATATGTGTGTGTATATATATACATATATATACATGTATATATGTATATATACAGTTATACACATATATATATATACATATATATATGTATATATACAGTTATACACATATATATATACATATATATATGTATATATATATATATACATATATATATGTATATATACAGTTATACATATATATATATATGTATAACTGTATATATACATATATATATATATGTATATATGTATATATACATATATATATACATATATATATATATATGTATATATACATATATATATATGTATATATACATATATATATATATATATATGTATATATACATATACATATATATATATGTATATATACATATACATATATATATATGTATATATACATATATATATATGTATATATACATATATATATATATATATATATATATACATATATATATATATATATATATGTATAATATGTTTGTGTTGATGTGAGACTTTGGGGACTTTGTTGGGGACTATTTCCAGCGGCGGATTAATCCACATGTGGTATTTGTCTGAGTCAGAATAAAGTAGTGTTGATGATGATGATGAAGAACACCATGGAGCTCTATGGGAAGAGGACATTGAGACATTAAGGTGGTGTTTGTTGTGTCTCCGTCCAGCCGTGTCGTCTCCGTCCTCCTTCACCCTGAAGACAAACACCATCAGCACCACCGTCCCCAACTCCTACTACCCAGGTAACCATGGTGATAAGACAGGACATTATGGTCTGTAACAGACATGGACACTCAGCAGTAGTCCAGGGGGCGGGGTATCACAGTCTGTCCGTCCTGATCCATTGATTCTGTCGTGGTACTGGCTCAGATTAACATGTTGGATCAATGACTGTTGATCAGATATTTGTTGTTTTACGGTTTCAGCCTCATGTTTGAACAACAGAAAGATCAATATTGAATATCAGATATCGTGTTATTAATGTTGACGTCCTGGTGGTTCAGTCTGGTAGAGCACTAAGATAAAGACCTGAGGCCCTGATCTGGCTCTCTGTTGGTGGACTGTTGGTGTGAACACACTGAGGACCAGAACCAGATCACATCTGGTCCTCATCTGGATCTCAACAGCAGCAACAGAGTCTGGTTTCATTAAAACAGTGATGTAGGGAGCTGATGTTTCCTTCTTCTTTTCTCTTTTTTCCTTTGTTCTATCTGTCTGTCTGTCTCTGTCCTACCTGTCTCTCTGTCTGTCTCTCTCTCTCTCTGTGTCTGTCTGTCTCTGTCCTACCTGTCTCTCTGTCTGTCTCTCTCTCTCTCTCTCTGTCTGTCTGTCTCTGTCCTACCTGTCTCTCTGTCTGTCTCTCTCTCTCTCTCTGTGTCTGTCTCTCTCTGTCCTACCTGTCTCTCTGTCTGTCTCTCTCTGTCCTACCTGTTTGTCTGTCTGTCTCTCTCTCTGTTTGTCTCTCTCTGTCCTGCCTGTCTCTCTGTCTGTCTCTCTCTCTGTATCTTATCTGTCTGTATCTCTATCTGTCTCTCTCTGTCCTACCTGTTTGTCTGTCTGTCTCTCTCTCTGTTTGTCTCTCTCTGTCCTGCCTGTCTCTCTGTCTGTCTCTCTCTCTGTATCTTATCTGTCTGTATCTCTATCTGTCTCTCTCTCTATCTGTCTCTCTCTGTCCTACCTGTTTGTCTGTCTGTCTCTCTCTCTCTCTGTTTGTCTCTCTCTGTCCTGCCTGTCTCTCTGTCTGTCTCTCTCTCTCTGTATCTTATCTGTCTGTATCTCTATCTGTCTCTCTCTGTCCTACCTGTTTGTCTGTCTGTCTCTCTCTCTCTGTTTGTCTCTCTCTGTCCTGTCTGTATCTCTGTCTGTGTCTCTCTGTCCTACCTGTCTGTCTCTTTGTCTGTCTCTCTGTCCTACCTATCTATCTCTCTCTGTCCTACCTGTCTGTCTCTCTCTGTCCTGTCTGTCTGCTGCTGATGTCTCCTGATGACAGACCCCTTCGTACCGACGGCCATTCTAGGTGAGACATTTTTCCGTTCCTTCTTCTGTAGGACAGAAAATAACAAACTGCACAGGCAGACAGACAGGAAGTAGACAGACAGGAAGTAGACAGACAGGTGAAACAAAGAAGAGAGAGACGGGTCAGAGGACAGAGAGGATGGAGAGAATGAGAAAGAGAGAGTGATACTTTGGCTTCCATCCATCCCTGCTTGCTTCTCGTTCGGCTGCTTTTGCTTCTTTATTTCCTATTTTTAAACATTTTTAATTTGTATTATTTAATTTTAATTGAAGTCCTCCATCTTTGATTATTATATTTATTTCAATATAAAGATTATATTATAATTATAATGATTTTTCTTAATTTTTGTTTTTTTATTATAATTCTTTTCATTTACTTTTATTCGTGACATTTTAACTGGTTATTTCTTGATTTTTTTTCTTTTTTGTATTTACTTTGTTTCTGTTTTCATTGCAAAAATAATTCAATTTGTTTACATTTAAAAAATTATTATTATTTCCATTTTGGTTTTGAGCCGATTTATTTTGCTATTTTTTGGTTTGTTTGTGGTTTGTATTTTAAAGCGACGGTGGGCTTCACTCCATCTCCGCATCCACAACATTCCTGCGTGTTGACGTCACGTCTGTCTGTGACCTGTGACCTCTGCATGGACACAACACGTCCTCGTGGACGGGGGAGGGGGGGGGATGACAAGAGAAACCAGATCAGTCAGAGTCCCGTTGTCTTCGTCTCTGGACGTCTTTTCTTTATTTAACATGAAATGAGCAGGAAGTCAGATTAACGAAGACAAACTCAGCCTTCAATCCAAAGATTAAACATTTTAAATATGTTATATAATATGAACCTTTAAGCATCGACACACTGGTGAGAAGAACGCCGACTCAGCTGAAGGAAGAACAAAACTCAAGCCAACGACGCTTCAACAAAGTCAAAAAGAAACAGGATTATTAAAAAAACAGGAATAACCTTCAACGAACCCACTGAAGATTAATCTGATCGTTATGACATCGTTATGACATCGTTATGACATCGTTATGACATCGTTATGACATCGTTATGACATCGTTATGACATCGTTATGACATCGTTATGACATCGTTATGACATCGTTATGACATCATTCTGCTGATGAAATATAGATAGCTCAAAGATCAGATATACTATCGTGTTCTAATAAACAGATACAAGTAGTTTTTACAACAGAAATGTGATAACACCTTAATTATGTTTGTTAAACGAATAAAGATTTAACAAATCACACGTATTTCATCAGGTTAGCAACGTAACCTAACGTAAGCTAAAGTAAACTAACGTAAGCTAACTAAAGCGAACTAACGCTAACGTATGTGTGTTCAAACAACTCAGAAGAGATGGAGGTCTTGGTTCGATAATGACTTTAAGTTTTATTAACGTTTAACTGAAGCCGACATCTTTCTTTAACCAAGTGGACTCAAACAAAAAGACGATAATCAGCAGTTATGTTTCTCTACAAACATCAAAGTGTTTCAGAAACGTAAACTAAACACATCACTGAGATACAAAAACTTGCTTATGAAGCTTTGTGTTGCTGTGAAAGAGAATATTGACACAAAGTAAAATAGATCGTAGAAAGTGAAAAACCTCGGTGGCATTGTTCTTACAGCTCGTTATTCTAAAACCTGTAATTGTTCTGAAGAAGCTCAGAAAATAAACAACAACAAACAGACGATAATTATTATGCTGATTGACTTTATCGGACCTTCACAATTTCTTAAAGTTTTTTTGTACTGTGGCAAAGACCTGAACCGCCCTACTCTTCCTCTAATTGGCTGACCCTGATATTCTTACCTTAAACAACCCAACCAACAGTTACTAGCCAATCAGAGGCGAAGTAGGGCGGGTCCTGCCTTCGGTATCGATGACGTCATTCTGCATAGATATTAGAGTTTGTTGCAGTAAAGGTGTATTCTCTGTCTTCAGAATAACAATGGGCATCCCCCGTCCTGTTTAATGCTAACCTTCAATGCTAAATGCTAGGCTAATCTAATGTCCAAGTAAAGGAAGGAGGAATGCTAAAAGCAAACTGTCCCAAACTGTCTCCTGTCTCCTCATGCTAGCTAAACCGTTTTCAGACCAGACGAGTCCTTCTCTTAGGGTACAGTTAGCCAGGTTAGCCGAGTTAGCCTAGGCGCTTCCTGCTAGCTGTTACAAGTTAAAATAGAGCAACTACGATGCTAGGAGCTACTTCCTGTTTGATTCATGCTAGCTGTGTGTTCCAGTAGATTGAGTCCAGGCTAAAGTTGTTGCTTATACCCTGTCTCCTCTTCTTCTTCTTCTCTTCTATCTTTCTCTGTGTAAAGTGCCCATTAATGGTAAGTGGTTAAATTTGGGTCTAAGGGGGCGGGACTCGTGTTGGGGGGGGGGGGGGGGGGGTCACCACTGCGCATGGAGCCACACCCACCACCTGCTGTGATGTCATCAGTTAGCGTGGCCATGCTTCACTTTTTCACCCCTCTGTGAAATTGTGACATCATAATCCCCAACTCCTCCCACCATTTCACCTCGAACCAATCAGGTGTCAGATCTGCCCATCTCTCTGTCACTGATTGGTTGCCGTTTTTTGTCGTTGTGGTTGTCTCTCATTGGTCCTCCTCCGTCCAATCACAAACCACCACCTCCATCACGTCACCCATCTCCTCGCCCTCGCGATGATTGGTTGGGCTGTTTGGGATAGAGCTTCTGATTGGTCAGTCAGCCCCCAGGCTAGCCAATAAGAGAGTTTACCACAGAGGTAGAGAGAGTAGAGGAAGGTGTCTGTTGAAATGTTCACTTCAGAGTCCTGGACGTTCTTTCAAGGGTCAATAAAAACTAGTTTGCCAAAGAGGTTTGTTTTGTTCCAGGACTCTGAACTCTCTGCTCTTTTCACACTGCAGCACCAAGAACCTGGACCACATCTGGACCAGTACTCATTCCATGCTGTACTGGGTCTGGACCAGTACTGATAACTGGGTCTGGACTAATACTAATACCATGCTGTACTGGATCTGGACCAGTAGTGAAACCATGCTTTACTGGATCTGGACCAGTACTCATTCCATACTCTACTGGATCTTGACCAGTACTGATACCATGCTGTACTGGGTCTAGACTAGTACTGATACCTTGCTGTACTGGGTCTGGACTAGTACTGATAATTGGATCCAGACCAATACTTATACCATGTTGTACTGGGTCTAGATCAGTACTATAACCATGCTGTACTGGGTCTAGACCAGTACTTATGCCATGCTGTACTGGGTCTAGACCAGTACTGATGCTGCAGTCCAATTTGTTCTAAAAAATGATTTGTTAATGATAATGTTTTTTTGGTAGCTTTGGGAGCAGTGTGAAAAGAAACCAGAGCCAATCACCATCCTCTCTTCAGTCATGTGATTTGATGTATGTGCCATTCATCTGTGTTGTTGTGGTAACAACATTGTCATCATTTTCCTTATAGTTACTAATATAAACAATTAGTTATCAGTGTAACTAGACATGGTTAGTCAGTTTACACCTGGTTAGTTACACAGTTACAATCAGTTTACACCTGGTTAGTTACACTGTTATCATCCGTTTAAACCTGGTTAGTTACACTGTTATAGTCAGTTTACACCTGGTAAGTTAGTTACAGTCAGTTTACACCTGGTTAGTTACACTGTTATCATCCGTTTAAACCTGGTTAGTTACACTGTTATAGTCAGTTTACACCTGGTTAGTTACACTGTTATCATCCGTTTAAACCTGGTTAGTTACACTGTTACAACCAGTTTACTTCTGGTTAGTTACACTGTTATAGTCAGTTTACACCTGGTTAGTTACACTGTTACAACCAGTTTACTTCTGGTTAGTTACACTGTTATAGTCAGTTTACACCTGGTTAGTTACACTGTTACAACCAGTTTACTTCTGGTTAGTTACACTGTTATAGTCAGTTTACACCTGGTTAGTTACACTGTTACAACC
>JAVDOI010000036.1:237500-245000 GCA_032191485.1 Leptoclinus maculatus | reverse complement strand
GAAAACTCACCAAATTTTGCACATATTATATAGGTTGCATATATGCATTTTAGAAAATGGCTCTCTAGCACCCCCTACAAGTCGGACCGGTGACGCCCCTTGGCCAGTATGTCCGATTGACTTGAAATTCAACACACATGTCCATTTCCGCTAGATCTACAAAAAAGCCTCTCAGACCCTAAGCTCCGCCTACTTAGATTTTCCGCCATTTTGAATTTAGTGAAAAACACATTTTTGCGAACTCCTCCTACAAACTGCGTCCGATTGACACCAAATTTGCTGTGGATCATTATTGGATCTATATCATCAAAAGTTATCAAAAGCTTTTTGACATCTCTTTGCATTTACAAGATACGGACCAATTGACTTTTTGGGGCGTGGCTTGTACATCAATACACATAACTTCTCAACCATTTGGCCTAAAATCACCAACATTTGCAGCATATGTGCACATCGAATCCAGTAACATACCCTGCAATTTTCATTTCATTCAACCACTAGGGGGCGCCACAGTAAACCCGCGATTTTGTGCTTTTTGTCACTCTTTGCATTTTTCAGCCTTCGTACTTTAACGAACTCCTACTACAGAATTTATGCGATCGACTTCAAATTTGGTCAGGATGCTCTTAAGACCTTTATGATTAAAAGTTATCAAAATCGAGAGTTTTCATCGAAGAACCTTGACGCGGCGTGGCGGCCATTTTGCCTCATTGGGCATGAAAAAGGAAGTTGTTATAACTCCAAGGTACATTATCCAATCCGCACAAAACTTCTTATGCATGATGCTACTTCAAGCTTGAACATACGTGAATGGAAGAAATGTCAATAACTCATAGCGCCGCCTACTGGCTAAAGGAAATGTCATATTTTATACTTTTATTTATTCCTCCTAGCCAGGTGACCTGATTACTCTCAAATTCGGTAAGGATAGCCTTAAGACATTGGTGATGCATCATCATGAATATTGTGCGTTTTCGTTGAACGCTGTTGCCGTGGCGACGCATCGTTCGCCTTGAAAAAGGAAGCTGATGGTTTAATGCTCAAAAAGTCATGGAACTTTGTACACATGTCAAAGGTCATTGGAAGAAATATTTTATATGATTTTTTGGCTTGGCCGTTTTAAATTGCCTCTATAGTGCCCCCTACAATATTTCAAAAGAGCAGCCCCAGCGCTACGTTTGAGCTACATGTATGTAACTTAGTAGGCACATGTATCATATAGAGACTTAAAAATAAGTCTCTTGGGACCATGCTCTAAACCCTACCGGAAGTCGGCCATTTAGATTTTTGTGTAATTTTTCCATAGATTTTGGCCTATTTCTAGTCGCTATACTTTAACGAACTCCTCCTAGGGACTTCATCAGATCCACTTTAAATTTTGTCAGTATAATCTCAACACCATTGTGATTAAAAGTTATCAAAAGCTTTACGTTTGACGGAATGGCTTAGCCGTAGCGGGCGACTACTTTACGTGATTCCCCATGAAAAAAGCTAATGTAACTCAACTGGACTTGTTCCAAACGGTCCCAAACTTCACACGCTTGATAACACTCATGCCCTGAGGATGTCTACACGCTCATTTTCACTAATGCTCACAGTGCCACCTGCTGGCGAAAGATAATCTGCGTTTTCTGACAAACACCATCCGAATTACCTGACTTGTACACAATGTGGTTTACACTTGATATGAAGCAACATAATGCATGTTTGCACGTGTTCTGTAGCGCCAGGCAGCGGATACAGGAAGCATTGGACTATTTGCAAAGCATCATTTCCAGCATCAGGCGGTCGACGCAGGATTAAAAACGTCTCACTCGCGGACGCGCTGTCCGACGGTCGCAGACATTATCGGACACGCCAGGCCGAAGTCCCGCCGGCACCCCCGACGTGCGGGAGGATGCGAGGGCCCGTTCATCGCTGCTCGCAGCTTTAATTGTTATTATTATTATCATGAATCTTACTTATTTCAGTTTCTCTGGATAAATGACGTGTGATCTTATTTCTTAAAGTCTCCGTTCTTTTCTTCAGACCAGCAGGAAGTGTTTCTAGACCTCCTCAATGTAGCATCAATGTAGCATCAATGCTAACACAAGAGAGGTTCACCAGGACTCCATTATTTTAGTGTCATGTTTTATTTCTAAAGCTAATGATCTGAATAACATCCAACATGAGATCATGTGTTTGATGTCAGCTGTATATTTGATATGTGAGTGTTTTAGTCACATTTAGTCAGAATGTTGAGTTTAACTTCTCTCCAGTGAAACGTTTTGATGTAAAAGTGATAACGAGGAGCAACAATCAACGTGTTTCCTGGTAAAACGATGACATGAAGGTCCAGTGAGGTTAAATGTTCTAAACTCAACGTCTCGGTGGAGCAGCAGGTTCTCAGGGAGTCCCGAGGTTCTTCAGAGAACGTCTAACAGACACACAAGCATGTAACACACATCAAACGATCATCATCATCTAAGAACGTTTGATTATTGATCAGATTCTCTGAATTAACCTCAAAGTGTTGTTAAAGACATCAACGAGTTTCTTAGTAAAATCCTGATTGTTCAGACCATTTATTCCACTTTTACTACGACAACAAGGCTCTTTAAATACGCTAGAAAAGAAAACGCATGCAGGTAAAAAAGAGAAGTTCGAATATATAACGTATATTAATATATAATATTCATTTGCTCCTCAGACGGTTCATGAGCTTTAAGTGGAAACATGGACTTGTTGTATGCTCACGTTGAAGCTGAGAGTTGATGTTCAGACATCAGGTGAAGTTCACTGTCGGTTCTCATTTGTCCGATTATTCCGACACCAAGTGAACGCAGCACAGACGTCTCACCTTGTAATGTTGATGAAAGTTAAAGATAGTTTGTTTATGATTCAGATCCAAACGTGTTCTTCATCAAATTAATATAAAATCTTTATGAATGTAATTTTATTTTTGAGAGAAGATGGAGTCAGACACGACCTTTGACCTTTACATTAACTGTTGGTAGGTTAAGGGGACAGGTAGCATTAGCATCTAAAACACACACGTCAGCAGTCATTAGTTCATTTCTTCCTTCTTTTTTTTTTCCTCGCTGTCAATCATGTAGAGAGAGTGTGTGTGTGTGTGTGTGTGTGTGTGTGTGTGTGTGTGTGTGTGTGTGTGGGTGGGACAAGAGACAAAAAACAACCACAAAAAGACACAAAACTACAACAGAAAGACACAAAACAACTCAACTACTTTCAGCCCCACGTTTAAAATTAGCTTGTAAAAAACAAAGAAGTCCAAAACGGTTACAAACCAACTGTAAACTGCATCAGAAGTAATATTTCATTGTAGATCTTTCGGGGAGTAAAAGTGTTGTTTCAGCACGTACTTTCACTCTGAACACGGTATAAAAACGTGTTTAGACGCCTCTGGCTTCTCTCTGAGCCTCCTTTTCATAATTGGACTTAATCATCTGCTCTGACCATAAAAGCAGCGCCTGTGTGTTCAGGGAGAGAACGGAAATCAAACCCATCCTCTGCATTATTCATGGAGTCATTCACTGAGTTTCATCATCTGCATCTGTTCTCTTTAAACAATCTCTCTGTCTTTCTGCCTTTTCAGAGCTTCTTTGAGGGACAGTCGGCTCCGTGGGATTCGGCCAAAAAGGACGAGAACCGCATGAAGAATCGCTACGGAAACATCATCGCCTGTAGGTACCCACACACTGTGTCTAAAGCCAGGCTCAAGGGCACTGTGGAAGCCTCACTGTGGTAGAACAGATAACTAATATTACTCATATTTAATTAATAAACCTAACATGTGATGTTGTTGGTCTTGGTTTGGGTCTTGACTTCGGTTCAACCAGCTGAAGTCAGACAGGAAACACACCATCAGGCTGATCTCATGTCAGTTCTTATCATCACACAGCTCCAGGTCTCAGAGACACAACATGTTACCGCTGAAGCTAATGTGCTAACGTCCCAGAAAGTTACTGCTGACAGCTGCTCACTTTCAGCTGCTGGCTGTCATCAACACACACACACACACACACACACTCTCTCTGTCCTGTGGTGCTGTAATTATGCTAATGAGGTGTGATAGAGGCTGAGGCTATGGTGGCCTGCAGGGACACACTTCGTATTCACACCAGCCGTTAAAACACCCACCCACACACACACACACACACACACACACACACACACAGGTCTGTTTGTTGGTGTGTGTCCTGTTAACAGTGTGTGACAGCAGTGACAGCCAATCAGCTGCAAGCATGACACCGGCTGACAGCGACTTGTGAATTAATTTGTCTATTGATTTTTTTATTATATTTTTTTAGATTTGACTTCCTGCAGAAACAGAAAACAAATCAATGGATACAAAATAAACTTGTGAACTTATTTACGTTTATTGTTTTTGAACAGCCTCCAAACAACACATTATTAAAAAAACATAATCCACAATAGATCAATTCAAAATACAAGATTATAAATATGACATGTTGTACTTGTACTAGTACAAACCTGCAGCCTTTAATAAAGTAATGAAGTAATAATGTACTAAAAGGAATCCGCTCAGTTTGGTTAATGTTACGACGTTGGAAACATCAGCTGGTTCAACCCTCCAAACAATAACAAACATCTGGATAGTGCTAATAAAATGAATAAATATACAAATGAAAGATATCTTTGTATAACGGACTAGTTACAGAAATATTACACACCAGTTATTTTCACTTAAACTTGTTTCATTTATATCAGACCTGTATTCACCTGAAGAGCTTTGAACCAGGGTTATTAATGTAACCTAAAAAGATGAAATAGTGGAGAACCACAGAGTTTAATTTCAAACGTGGACGTTTAAAGACGTCTGCAGGATTCATCATCTATAATCAGTCTATTAACATGTAACTAGTTAATAACAGCAATGTGTGTTTATAACTCCTCTTGTAGACAGACAGCTGTATGAAATATTAATATTATATCTTATAAGTTAGTAAACATTCATTTGTTTATAACTACGTTACAGTCTGATATTTATATTCTAAATAATTAATAATAAATACAAAACAATTAGTCAACCAATCAATGGACAGAAATCCAATCTGCAACTATTTTTCTGGTCGATTGATCGTCATTCAGTTTTAACACCGTGTGCTTTTTATTTATTGACGAAAGTTTCACGTTTCTATGAAATTGAGAACAAAGACGTAATAAATGTGTCTGATAATGAGACATAATTAATCTCTGTTTGTTTATTTAATGAGATTATTACATGAGAGACAATGTATTAATTTATTAGTAGAAGCTCATTAGAGGTGATTATATTCAGCTTCACCACAGCAACGAGCTCACCAATTAACGTGTGTGTGTGTGTTCCAGACGACCACTCTCGTGTGCGTCTGCAGCCTCAGGACGGAGACGGCGGCTCTGACTACATCAACGCCAACTATGTTGACGTGAGTGACACACACACACACACACACACACACACACTTTACTTTAGTTCCTTTAAAAGGTCGATCTGTAACGTCCTGTTTCCATGACGACGGTGGTCATCAGTCAGCTGCTGTTGACTGTAAACACACTCGCTGAGAAGATGTGTGTTCACCAGCGCCGTGAGGCCATTTTGAGCTGCTTCATTTCTTACTTTTCTTAAATAGTTTTTTTGGTATTTTGGTGCTCAACAATAAACAGACAAAAGTTCTATAAAGAGTCCAGAGAGGAATATTTGATTTGTAGGATCAGCTTCTCTTCAGCTAGAAGTTAGGTAATGTGTCCATGATGATGATGAAGATGATGATGATGATGGACCGGACATGTCACTGACAGCTGTTCCTCCTCGGTTCTCTTCAGGGCTACCACAGACCGAACCACTACGTCGCTACTCAAGGTAAGAAGTGAAACACTGTCTTCTGATGTTGCTCTCTGTCTCCTCAGAGTAACAACACTCTAACTGAACCCTAGGGTCTGTAGTAACAACACTCTAACTGAACCCTAGGGTCTGTAGTAACAACACTCTAACTGAACCCTAGGGTCTGTAGTAACAACACTCTAACTGAACCCTAGGGTCTGTCGTAACAACACTCTAACTGAACCCTCGGGTCTGTAGTAACAACACTCTAACTGAACCCTAGGGTCTGTAGTAACAACACTCTAACTGAACCCTAGGGTCTGTAGTAACAACACTCTAACTGAACCCTCGGGTCTGTAGTAACAACACTCTAACTGAACCCTAGGGTCTGTAGTAACAACACTCTAACTGAACCCTCGGGTCTGTAGTAACAACACTCTAACTGAACCCTAGGGTCTGTAGTAACAACACTCTAACTGAACCCTCGGGTCTGTAGTAACAACACTCTAACTAAACCCTCGGGTCTGTAGTAACAACACTCTAACTGAACCCTCGGGTCTGTAGTAACAACACTCTAACTAAACCCTAGGGTCTGTAATAACAACACTCTAACTGAACCCTCGGGTCTGTAGTAACAACACTCTAACTGAACCCTCGGGTCTGTAGTAACAACACTCTAACTGAACCCTCGGGTCTGTAGTAACAACACTCTAACTGAACCCTAGGGTCTGTAGTAACAACACTCTAACTGAACCCTCGGGTCTGTAGTAACAACACTCTAACTGAACCCTCGGGTCTGTAGTAACAACACTCTAACTGAACCCTAGGGTCTGTAGTAACAACACTCTAACTGAACCCTAGGGTCTGTAGTAACAACACTCTAACTGAACCCTCGGGTCTGTAGTAACAACACTCTAACTGAACCCTAGGGTCTGTAGTAACAACACTCTAACTGAACCCTCGGGTCTGTAGTAACAACACTCTAACTGAACCCTCGGGTCTGTAGTAACAACACTCTAACTGAACCCTCGGGTCTGTAGTAACAACACTCTAACTGAACCCTCGGGTCTGTAGTAACAACACTCTAACTAAACCCTAGGGTCTGTAGTAACAACACTCTAACTAAACCCTAGGGTCTGTAGTAACAACACTCTAACTGAACCCTAGGGTCTGTAGTAACAACACTCTAACTGAACCCTCGGGTCTGTAGTAACAACACTCTAACTAAACCCTCGGGTCTGTAGTAACAACACTCTAACTGAACCCTCGGGTCTGTAGTAACAACACTCTAACTGAACCCTAGGGTCTGTAGTAACAACACTCTAACTAAACCCTCGGGTCTGTAGTAACAACACTCTAACTGAACCCTAGGGTCTGTAGTAACAACACTCTAACTAAACCCTCGGGTCTGTAGTAACAACACTCTAACTGAACCCTAGGGTCTGTAGTAACAACACTCTAACTGAACCCTCGGGTCTGTAGTAACAACACTCTAACTGAACCCTCGGGTCTGTAGTAACAACACTCTAACTGAACCCTCGGGTCTGTAGTAACAACACTCTAACTGAACCCTAGGGTCTGTAGTAACAACACTCTAACTGAACCCTAGGGTCTGTAGTAACAACACTCTAACTGAACCCTAGGGTCTGTAGTAACAACACTCTAACTGAACCCTC
>JAVDOI010000036.1:222500-232500 GCA_032191485.1 Leptoclinus maculatus | reverse complement strand
CCCTCTAGATGGGAACCAGGCCTGTAGAGGGCGCTAGCAGACAGATAACGTGTATAATCTGGGTAAAGGTTAACCCCTATGTAAATGTACATATATATATATATATACGTATAAGCTTCAGGTTGATCGTAGTCTGGATATAAAACAAACGGTCTGAAGCTCAGGTATCTTCACCTGCTCACGAACCCAGCTCTCATTACCCAGAATGCACCAGGGATCTATTCCCTGCTGCAGAGGATTGTGGGATGGATCAGTGACACACACACACACACACACATTGCCACGTTAGCCTGATTTGCCCCCCCGCCCCGTTTTCTCCGTTCACCTCGTTGGTTGCCGTGGCGACATTGTAATTAGCTCTGCAGTAATTAGCTGTTAATGAGCGGGGAGGGGGGGGAGGAGCTTCTAATGAGATTTTAATATCAGCTGTTTTTCTTCTGTTTAATTAACGAGTCACTTTGTTTCTGACTGTAATAATAAACAAGAGGTGTGTGTGTGTGTGTGTGTGTGTGCGTGTGTGCCTGTGTCTGTCTGTGTGTGCCTGTGTCTGTCTGTGTGTGTCTGTGTGCGTGTGCCTGTGTGTGTAGGTGAAGTGTTGTAAGTACTGGCCTGATGACACTGAGATCTATGGAGACATGAAGGTGACGCTGATTGAGACTCAGCTGCTCTCAGAGTACGTGATCCGGACCTTCGCTGTGGAGAAGGTACACACTCTAATGTACACACTCTAATACTAAATCTATATATGTATACATATAAATATATAAATCAGGACAGAGGATCAATAGATGTGATCGTTACAGAGGGGCGTGGCTGAGATCAGAGAGATCCGTCAATTCCATTTCACCGGTTGGCCGGATCACGGAGTTCCTCTTCACGCCACCGGCTTACTGGGATTCATCCGCCGGGTCAAAGCCAAGACTCCGCCCACCGCCGGGCCCACCGTGGTCCACTGCAGGTACAGATATAGATCACTGATGTTAACGATAGGTTATCAATATACTGTATATATAATGTGTGTGTGTGTGTGTGTGTGTGTGTGTCTGTGTGTGTGTGTGTGTGTGTGTGTGTGTGTGTGTGTGTGTGTGTGTGTCTGTGTGTGTGTCTGTGTGTGTGTGTGTGTGTGTGTGTGTGTCTGTGTGTGTGTCTGTGTGTGTGTGTGTGTGTGTGTGTGTGTCTGTGTGTGTGTGTCTGTGTGTGTGTGTGTGTGTGTGTGTGTGTGTGTGTGTGTCTGTGTGTGTGTGTGTGTGTGTGTGTGTGTCTGTGTGTGTGTCTGTGTGTCTGTGTGTGTGTGTGTGTGTGTGTGTGTGTCTGTATGTGTGTGTGTGTGTGTGTGTGTCAGTGCGGGGGCCGGGCGGACAGGCTGCTTCATCGTGATCGACATCATGCTGGACATGGCGGAGAGAGAAGGAGTCGTGGACATCTACAACTGTGTCCGAGAGCTGAGGGCACGAAGGGTTAACATGGTCCAGACTGAGGTACACACATACACAGGGGCCCCCAGGGGCCACGTTCATAGAGGGACACACAGGGGACACCAGGGGCCACGTTCATAGAGGGACACACAGGGGACACCAGGGGCCACGTTCATAGAGGGACACCAGGGGCCACGTTCATAGAGGGACACCAGGGGCCACGTTCATAGAGGGACACACAGGGGACACCAGGGGCCACGTTCATAGAGGGACACCAGGGGCCACGTTCATAGAGGGACACCAGGGGCCACGTTCATAGAGGGACACACAGGGGACACCAGGGGCCACGTTCATAGAGGGACACCAGGGGCCACGTTCATAGAGGGACACACAGGGGACACCAGGGGCCACGTTCATAGAGGGACACCAGGGGCCACGTTCATAGAGGGACACCAGGGGCCACGTTCATAGAGGGACACCAGGGGACACTTTCATAGAGGGACACCAGGGGACACTTTCATAGAGGGACACCAGGGGCCACGTTCATAGAGGGACACCAGGGGCCACGTTCATAGAGGGACACACAGGGGACACCAGGGGCTACGTTCATAGAGGGACACCAGGGGACACTTTCATAGAGGGACACCAGGGGCCACGTTCATAGAGGGACACCAGGGGCCACGTTCATAGAGGGACACCAGGGGCCACGTTCATAGAGGGACACCAGGGGCCACGTTCATAGAGGGACACCAGGGGCCACGTTCATAGAGGGACACCAGGGGACACTTTCATAGAGGGACACCAGGGGCCACGTTCATAGAGGGACACCAGGGGCCACGTTCATAGAGGGACACCAGGGGACACTTTCATAGAGGGACACCAGGGGCCACGTTCATAGAGGGACACCAGGGGCCACGTTCATAGAGGGACACCAGGGGACACGTTCATAGAGGGACACCAGGGGCCACGTTCATAGAGGGACACCAGGGGACACTCCCCTCAGACTCTTGATATTGTTGCTGCAGCTCTTTTAAAGGCTGTGATGTCATCAAACAGTAACTGACAGGATGTGACAGAAATGGACGAAGCGATGACCTTCTGTCTCACTTTTACTGTCACTCATCTGTCTTTCTTCTGTGCCTCTTCCTCCTCATCCCCCTCCTCTTCCTCTTCCTCCACCTCTTCCTCTTCCTCTTCCTCTTCCTCCTCCTCTGTGTGTTGACATAAATCATTTATGAAGTGACATTTCAGCAACATCCCTCCTGTCAGTCAAACCTGACAGGAGGAGGGAGGAGAGGAGGCAGGAGAAGAGGCAGGAGGGAGAAGGGAGGAGAGGAGGGAGGACATGTGTTAATCTTTAATTCCCCCCCCCTCTCTGTCCAGGAGCAGTACGTCTTCATCCATGATGCCATCTTGGAGGCGTGTCTCTGCGGTGACACAGCTATTCCGGCCAATCAGCTGCGGTCAGTTTACTATGAGATGAACCGATTGGATCCTCAGACCAACTCCAGTCAGATCAAAGAGGAGTTCAGGGTAAAGTATTATTATATTCTGTAGTTATATTCATTAATAAAGGTTAATAAATGATTAATTACGTCAGTATATATGTTAATAACCCATTAATAAAGGTTAATACACCATTAATGTCAGTATATATGTTAATAACTAATTAATAAAGGTTAATAAACAATTAATTATGTTAGTCTATGTGTTAATAACCCGTTAATAAATGTTAAATTATTAATTATGTTAGTATATATGTTAATAACCCATTAATAAAGGTTAATAAACGATTAATTATGTTAGTATATATGTTAATAACCCGTTAATAAAGGTTAATAAACCATTAATTATGTCAGTATATATGTTAATAACCCGTTAATAAAGGTTAATACATGATAATTATGTTAGTATATATGTTAACCATTAATAAAGGTTAATAAACCATTAATTATGTCAGTATATATGTTAATAACCCATTAATAAAGGTTAATACATTATTAATTATGTTGGTATATATGTAAATGACCCGTTAATAAAGGTTAATAAACGATAAATGATGTTAGTCTATATGTTAATAACCCGTTAATAAAGGATAATGTTTATTATGGTTATGTTATTGATCTTTATTGGTGATGATATTGATCTTTATCGGTGATGATATTGATCTTTATCGGTGATGATCTTTATCGGTGATGATATTGATCTTTATCGGTGATGATATTGATCTTTATCGGTGATGATATTTATCTTCATCGGTGATGATATTTATCTTCATCGGTGATGATATTGATCTTTATCGGTGATGATATTGATCTTTAACGGTGATGATATTTATCTTCATCGGTGATGATATTGATCTTTATCGGTGATGATATTGATCTTTATCGGTGATGATATTGATCTTTAACGGTGATGATATTTATCTTCATCGGTGATGATATTGATCTTTATCGGTGATGATATTGATCTTTATCGGTGATGATATTGCTCTTTATCGGTGATGTTATTGATCTTTATAGGTGATGATATTGATCTTTATCGGTGATGATATTGATCTTTATCGGTGATGATATTGATCTTTATCGGTGATGTTATTGATCTTTATCGGTGATGATATTGATCTTTATCGGTGATGATATTGATCTTTATCGGTGATGATATTGATCTTGATTGTTTGATCTGACTGATATCGGTGTATCTGTGCTCAGACTCTGAACATGGTGACGCCCACTCTGCGGGTGGAGGACTGCAGCATCGCTCTGTTGCCGAGGAACCACGAGAAGAACCGCTGCATGGACGTGTTGCCTCCGGACCGTTGCCTTCCGTTCCTCATCACCATCGACGGAGAGAGCTCCAACTACATCAACGCTGCTCTGATGGACGTATGTAACCACCAGGGCCCTTTATGGGATGTCTGGAACTTTCTATTGCACCACTAAGTTAATATTGATCATATTGTCACTTCTGTTATTATTCTTTTTTCATAATTTATATATATTACAAAATAAATATTTATTTCATTGTATACTTTATATTTATGTAATATTAAACACGTTGGGGCAGAAACAGACAGACAGATGGGTTAATGGGTTTAGAAACACTGACACAAATCACAGTATTGTCCTGAACATCCAACTCTACCATTTCACCAATAAACCACTCTGTTGTCATGGAAACCAACCAAACACTGAGTGTGTGTGTGTGTGTGTGTTAGTTCAGAGCTCCTGTTATATTAAATCTTCTGTTCATTGTTGTTGTTGATGCTGTTTGTTGTTCCCCTGTGTGATGTCACTTCCTGCTGTATGACCATATATGGACGTGTGTTAATTGTTGCAGAGCTACAAGCAGCCGTCAGCGTTCATCGTTACCCAGCATCCTTTGCCCAACACGGTGAAGGACTTCTGGCGTCTGGTCCTCGACTACCACTGTACGTCCATCGTGATGTTGAACGACGTCGACCCGGCTCAGGTACACACTAGACCAGGTCTCAGTGTAGACCAGGTCTCAGTATGAAGTAAACCAGGTCCCAGTATGAAGTAAACCAGGTCTCAGTATGAAGTAGACCAGGTCTCAGTATAGACCAGGTCTCTGTATTAATAGGGTCTCTCTGTGTCCCAGCTGTGTCCTCAGTACTGGCCTGAGAATGGCCTCCATCGTCTCGGGTCCCTGCAGGTGGAGTTCGTCTCTGCAGACCTGGAGGAGGACGTCATCAGCCGCATCTTCAGGATCTACAACACAGCCAGGGTGAGACCTCCCTCCATGGTTCATGTTCCTGTGACTATCACCATATATAGATAAACACATATATATATATATATATATATATATACTAACCATAATCTTAAATATTATCTATATATAATATTAAATATTATCTATATATAATATTTAAGATTATGGTTAGTCTTTGCTTATACTGTACATATCTTAAAACATAAAAACTAAGCTAAGTTAGTTTTCATTAGTCAGATCAGTGTACGAATGGATGTGAATGTTAGATCGTTCCGATCAGTGTACGAATGGGTGTGAATGTTAGATCGTTCCGATCAGTGTACGAATGGGTGTGAATGTTAGATCGTTCCGATCAGTGTACGAATGGGTGTGAATGTTAGATCGTTCCGATCAGTGTACGAATGGGTGTGAATGTTAGATCGTTCCGATCAGTGTACGAATGGGTGTGAATGTTAGATCGTTCCGATCAGTGTACGAATGGGTGTGAATGTTAGATCGTTCCGATCAGTGTACGAATGGATGTGAATGATGATTTGTAGTGTTAAAGAGCTTTTGAAAAGAGAGACACAAGTACAGTCCTTCCCTTCTTACCTTTGTTACTTTCCTCCTTCACTCATTTCCTTCGCTGTCACATGCATCTTTCTTTACTTTCTTACCACTTTCTTCCCTTCGTTTCCTTCCTATGTCCTTCTTATATTTTCCTTTTCTTACCTCCTCGTCTCTATTTTGTAAATCCTACTTTCTGTTCCTTTCCTTATTTCCTCATGTCCGTCCTTGCTCACCTCCTTCCTTCCTCTCAGGGTTTAGGCTGGGTGTGTTTGATTTGACTTGAGGGTGTGTTTTATTTCTCCACCCCTTCCTGCCGTTTGGGCAAGCTTGTTTTGAGCGTCCTCTCCTCCCTGTCTCCTTCCCGTCTCCTCCAGCCTCAGGACGGGTACCGGATGGTGCAGCAATTCCAGTTCCTCGGTTGGCCGATGTACCGAGACACGCCGGTCTCCAAGAGGTCCTTTTTAAAACTGGTCCACCAGGTGGACAAATGGCAGGAAGAGTACGACGGCGGAGAAGGACGCACGGTGGTGCACTGCCTGTAAGAGTACTACTACTACTGATACTACATTAGTCATTTAGCAGACGCTTTTATCCAAAGCGACTTACAATAAGTGTATTCAACATATTCAAGAGAACTACTAGTCACCAGAAATCATGAGTACATCACCTTTAAACAAGCATCTAAGAGCATAAACCAGAGCAAACGTACAGAAACAAACAAAAACAATAAGTGCAACAAACTAATATGAATACAGTAAGTGCTAAGTGGAAGGCTCAGGGTAGTACTTCTTGAAGATGTGAGTTTTCAGCCTGATGAAAGATGGGCAGCGACTCTGCTGTCCTGACGTCAGTGGGGAGTTCATTCCACCACTGTGGGGCCAGGACAGAGAACAGACGTGACCGGGTCGATTGAGCGCAGGGACCTCTGAGGGACGGGGATGACCGATCGCCCCGAGGCAGCAGAGAGAAGTGGTCGGGTGTAGGGCTCGACCAGGGCCTGGAGATAGGAAGGAGCTGTTCCTTTCACTGCCCTGTAGGCACCAGAGTCTTAGACTGGATGAGCTCTTACAGGGAGCCAGTGTAGAGAACGGAGAAGGGAAGTTGTGTGGGAGAACTTGGGGCGATTGAACACCAGGCGAGCTGCAGCTTTCTGGACGAGCTCCAGAGGTCTGATGGCCGACGCCGGGGCTCCGGCAAGTAGAGAGTTGCAGTTGTCCAGACGACAAGAGCCTGGATGAGCACCTGCACCGTCTCGTCAGTGAGGAAGGGGCGAATCCTCCTGATGCTGTAGAGCAGGAATCTGCAGGAGCGTGTAACTGATGAAATGTTTGCTGAGAACGACAGTTGGTCATCCAGGGTCACACCCAGGGTCCTCGCAGTCCGAGTTGGCATCACCACGGTATCATCAATGGTGATGGACGGGTCTCGGTGCGGGCAACCCTTCCCTGGGAGGAACAGTAGCTCGGTTTAGTCCAGGTTCAGCTTCAGGTGGTGTGTCGTCATCCACTTCGAGATGTCAGCCAAGCAAGCAGCGATGCGTGTCTCCACTTGAGTGTCACCGGAGGGAAATGACAAGACCAGCTGGGTGTCATCGGCATAACAATGGTAGGAGAAGTCATGCGAGCGAATAACAGAACCCAGAGATGTTGTGTAGAGCGAGAAGAGAAGGGGGCCCAGGACTGAACCTTGTGGAACCCCCGTAGTCAGCATGCGTGGTTCCGACACGGCCCCCCTCCATGTCACTTGGTAGGATCGACCTGTCAGGTAGGATGCAAACAGGGAGAGTGCAGAGCCTGAGACGCCCATCCCCTCGAGGGTGGAGAGGAGGATCTGGTGGTTCACTGTGTCAAACGCCGCAGACAGGTCCAGGAGAATCAGGACAGAGGAGAGAGAGTTAGCTCTCGCTGCATGAAGCGACTCCGTCACCGCAAGGAGGGCTGTCTCAGTCGAGTGACCCACTTTAAACCTGGACTGGTGGGGGTACAAGACGCTGTTCTGATGGAGATAGGAAGACAGTTGGTTAAAGACAGCACGTTCAAGTGTTTTGGATAGAAAGGGTAGAAGAGAAACCGGTCTGAAGTTCTTGACATCAGAGGGGTCAAGTGATGGTTTCTTCAGAAGGGGGGTGACTCTGGCAGTCTTGAAAGCTGTTGGAAAGCATCCTGAAACAAGAGATGTGTTGATGAGGTGGGTGAGGAAAGGAAGGAGTTCAGTCGCAATAGACTGAAGAAGAGGGGAGGGGATCGGGTCAAGAGAGCACGTGGTGGGGCGGTTAGAGGTAACAAGGTTGAGGACCTCGTTAGAGGAGAGGGGAGCCAGATAGGGTAAGATGGGGCATGGAGAGGGGAGGGAGAGATGTGGGAGAAGAGCTGGACAGGGTGGACAGGGAGAGGGTGGACAGGGATAGGGGGGCTGAGAGAAGGAGGACCTGATATCGTTTACCTTCTTGTCAAAGAAGTTGGCGAAATCATCAGGGAGAAGGGAGGAAGTAGGAGGAGGGGGTGGGGGTTGGAGGAGTGAAGAGAAAGTTTCAAAGAGTTTTTTAGGATTGGAAGCAGAGGTTAGGATTTTAGAGCGGAAGAAAGCAGCTTTAGCAGTAGAGAGAGAGGAGGAACAAGTGGAGAGAAGAGATTGGAAGTTAAGAAGGTCCTCCGGGAGTTTGCCTTTTCTCCATTTACGCTCAGCCTCTCTTAGGCTCCGTCTGTCAGTACGCACTGAGTCCGACAGCCATGAGCAGGTGGGGTTGGCCGTGCAGGCCTGGAGGTGAAGGGACAGAGGTTGTCCAAAGAAGAGGAAAGGGTGGAGAGGAGAAGATCAGTAGCAGTATCAGGGGATAGGAGAGAGAAGGATTCAGGGTCAGGGAGAGCAGAGGTAACAGAAGAGGAAAGGTCAGCGGGGGAGAGGGATCGAAGATGACTACGGGTAGAAACCATGTGGGTAGGTGGAGGAAGTAGGGGGGAGAGGAGAGGGGGAGGGAGTAGGACATGAAATAGTGGTCAGAGAGCTGGAGGGGAGTGACGGAGAGGTTAGCAGGAGAACAGTGTCTAGTGAAGATAAGATCCAGCTGGTTGCCGGCCTTGTGGGTAGGAGGAGAGGTAAAGGTCAAAGGAGGAGAGGAAGGAAAGAAGAGGTTCTAACTTATCAGTCTGGATGTTGAAGTCGCCGAGCAGGATGAGTGCGGAGCCATCGTCATGGAAGTGTGAGACTAATGTGTCGAGCTCCTCCAGGAACTCACCAAGAGGGCCTGGTGGGCGATACACGACAGCAATGTGAGCTTAACTGGATAAGTGACAGTAACCGCATGAAATTCAAAAGAGGACGGGGAGAACTGTGGAACAGAGACAAGAGAGTATTTCCATTTTTGGGAGATTAGCAGGCCAGTACCACCACCTCGCCTCGCAGCTCTGGGAGTGTGAGAGAAAGAGTACACGTCTGACAGAGCAGTGGGTGTGGTGGTGTTTTCTGGTGTTTTCTGGTGTGATCCAGGTCTCAGTTAGAGCAAGAAGGTTGAGGGAGAACAAGGAAGCGTAGCCTGAGATGAACTCAGCTTTCGACACTGCCGACTGGCAATTCCAAAGCCCCCCCGCCACCACTTGCTCGCCATGAGCTGAGAGAGTAGGATAGATGAGGTTAGTGGGGTCACGGCACCTGAGAGTGACCCAATGTCTACGTGACCACCGGAGAGAGGAACGGACAGAAATAGGATCAAACACATGGTAGTCAATACAAACAGATTACTGACCCGCAAGTACACGCTGGAGAAGTCTTAGCTTGATGAAGTCGCCCTGTTGCCTTTGTTTGCCTGAAGCTTGCAACCACCAGCAATGCTTAAGGACAGCAATCTACTGATTGCTCATTGTCTGCCAGGAGTGCAGGCTCCTCCCTTGTAATTAGCAAAGCTATTCACCGGGTGAGACTGAGATGTGCAGGCTACTACTACTACTACTGACTGCAATACTACTAGTACTGCTGGTACTTCAGTACATAGATAGTACACTAATACTACTACTGATACTGCAGTATAGTACTGGAGATAGTACACTAATAGAATACTGATACTAAAAGTACTAATAATGCTGAGCTGTTTTCTTGAGTTCATCAGTGATATTTTGTCTCCATCTAGTGGAGAAAACATGGAAACACAATCTGACTGTAATATCTTCTCTGCTTGTTTCCTTTCCTCTTTCCTCTCCTCCTCTTCTTCCTCTCTCTCCTCTCCTCTTCTCCTCTCCTCTTCTCCCCTCTCCTCCTCTCTCCTCCTCAGGAATGGAGGAGGTCGTAGTGGAGTCTTCTGTAGTATC